>CATIWF010102763.1:0-12447 GCA_949630135.1 Balakata baccata | reverse complement strand
TGTCAAGTTTATCTCGTGAATACGTTCACGCCGAAATCTCTACGTATGCATGTGTTTCGTGTGACAGATATTTATAAAATAAATATATTCAAATAAAATGCATGTGATAATGCATGTATGGATGGTCGAGAATGTTACATTAGTCTTTCCAAATAGTAAGCATTTTTATTCTTTTTTCTTCTAACTAGTTCTTTTGGAGTTGAGGGTTTTTGACAATGGAAAAAAAAAAGGGTTTCTAAGAATAAGATTTAATCCATGGTTTTCTTCAACATGATAGGCAATGAAAATACTGATGAAGATCATCACTAGACCATGGATGAGCATTAGGATAACATTTTAAGCTCCAAAACAGGTATGTACATATGCTCATTTTTATTCCCCTAAATTTTTCTTCATTTTGTGATTTTTTATGTTATGTGGGATATGAATGATTGGATATTAATATGAGAATATAAACTGTGTGGTGAGAAAAAAATGGTATGAAAATGTACTATTAAAAAAAATTAGCAGGATTAATTTGAGTAGTTTGATATCAAAAATGGGTCTGAACTTATGGTAAAACACTATGAAAATTGTAGAACAAGATTAGTTTTGGCTGGGTTTTAATTGAGGGGCTAAACTGCATATTTCAGGGGACTAATGGGAATTTTGGACAGCAACAGTTGGGGCACGCTACACTAGGAATTACTTTCTATATTTAAAAAAAAAAAACAACAAAATTGCTATCAGCTCCTATTTTCTATTATTCTTTCCAAATCGCTTTCTCATGAAAACAAAAGAAAAAGACAAATATCTAAGTCATTAATTGGTTTTTCTAATATATGTTGCAACCACACTATACTAAATAGATATAAAAATTTAAAATAGAATGACTCATCAGGTCAACTTATATATTTGATAATATATTAATCCATTAATATGTTCATATAATATTAATCTTTAATTATTAGTTAATTATAATTATTTGGGTGTTATAATAATTATCAAGAAAGCAAAGTAGAAACAATATTTCCCCTTGATTCCCAATAGATCCTTATTCGTGGTGGTTTCATCATGACATGCCAAAAAAAAAAAAATCAAGTGAAATCCATACATCTGATAATCATAAAATAAGTAGGGACTATATATTACATTGAAAAGACTATAATGCCTATTACTCATACTAGGACTAACATTATAATAGGTGGCATGTCATTTTGGATTTATGTACAATACCGTAGGTTTATTCAGAATATATACTTCGGCCAAAGGGCTTAAGATATGAAAGCACCATTGACTTTTTTTTTTTTATTATGCTAGTAAAAGTAAATATCTATTCTTTGAAGGGGCTTAAGCTTTGGGAGTGACATTGATTAGGATCATAGACACATTCAAAGATATGTAAATAGATTGACTTAAGCTTAAGGAGCGCACTTATTCACAACCTAAGTCCAGTTTAGTCCATGTGTCGAGTGGTTGGACAAATAAATGAGAAGTTAATGGTAAGACCATGAAATTTTACAAAGTTACGATGTTTATCAAATCAATGCTTCTGATTACCAAGCATACATCTTTTCCTTATTACGGAATTGGTTGATATGATTATGTGAGATACATGACCGTGAAATATATAAATATTGGATTAAATGCTATGTACTGTATGTTTTGCATGTTAGAAAAATTATAATCATATGTACCACTAAACTTTCAATAGATTAGCGTGTGGATTTTTCTACTTGCAGGTTTAGAGCTGTAGGACGAGTTGACCGAAGAGAATATCAAGTTGTTAGAGCCAAATCAGATTTAAAGTCGGTTGATTATGCATTTTCTTCTATGCTTCCACTCATTCATGGGTAGTTTTTGAGATACTTAATAAGTCTATTGGTTAATTCTTTATTAGTTTTTGGATATTGCAAATGGATGCAATAAATTGGGCGTGGTTAGCACTGATTTTGGATCACAATTTTTGTTTAGTAAGGATGAATGCATTATTCAAATATATGGTTTGAATGTCGGAATATGAGATTGAATTAATATGATGGATTGATTGTGATAATGGGAAATAAGATATTATATGTATGCACAAGAGGTATAGAATGAACAAGTTATAGTTATTAGAGATGTGCTCAAAAGACAATCGTCTCAGGCACTTAGTGTACACATTTATAATGGTATTCTTTCATTATATTAGTATTCATTTGCATATGAATTGATATAGATCTTAAACTGATTAATGAAAGTCCATGATATAAAACATAGTATGAAGAAAATCATGATGAGATCAAGATAATAAGATTCATATCATGTATAATTATGTTAGTATTTAAAATATCCCTGGTCATAGGATCAATAAGATGAGACATTGTTGATCCGGATAAACTGACATATGGATGCTTGTTAAGAGTAGTCAAGTACATTGGATGACTTGCTATGAGACAATCATACAGATTATCTATTCAAATGTCAATAATAGTCTTAGCATAACAATGGTGCAAGTATCAAGGTCATGATGTGCTGCTAGATACTACTTATGACTTGCTCGATATCAAATGTTGATTTGGGTGGTCAACATAATCGGGAACCTAATGAGTCACATACTTTGAAGGTGTGAAGGTGTAATGCTCGCTAATTAGGGCTTAATTAGAATAAGCATATGACTAATATATAGAAACCACATGAAAGAAATTTAGGAATAAAATTAAATAAATTAGAAATTAAAAAAATTAAATTGATTGATATAGTTAATTTGATTATATTAGAGTACATGATTAAATTATATTTTCTGTAAAAACTGGTGGGACTAGATACATATAAAAATGTAGAAATAAAAATAATAATATAAAAAAATTTAGTTAAAAAAATAAGAAAAGATAGAGAAAAGAAAGAAAAAGAAAAAGAAAAAGAAAATAAAAGGGGCTATACAAAAAAAAAAATGAATTGGACAGGTGGAGTGGAGTGGAGGTTTGGCCCAATAAATACAATTAAGGTTCTACAAATTCTTTCAACTTCATTCCATTCTTCTTCTTCCTCCCAAAGATGGCCTCCATTCCTTTAATCACTTAAGATTTGTATCAAAATCAGTCCAAATTAATTTGTTCTTAGTAAGTAATCATCTCTCTATGTTTAAGCATTCATTAGAATTAACTAGGTTTGTGTATTGGCAGTAATTTTTACTATAATTTTGATGACTATAAATTCTGATTTTGAAGAAGTTCCAAATGTAAAACTTGTAGATTTATACCTGACGTTTATGGTTATATAAATAATTTTGTAATATTTGGTCTACAGTAAGAGATATATGTGATTAATTGAGACTGGTTCTTATAAGATTATCAATAGAATACCCTACAGTGTTTGCTAGTTTTGATCATCTTAATGGCCGAACTAATAAAAGCTCAAAACATAAAAGTTGTAACTTTTATATCTGATATATCTCTACCAAATTTCGTGTAACTACTTATTGTGTAGGTTGAGTTATAATAAAATGAATCATGGCTATTCCTTGATTGAGCTACTTCTTTATACATGTGTAGCTCTAGCAATTTTGTCTTCATTTTTGAATTATTTATAGACCAAATCAATCAAACTACAAAACAAAATTTTAGATCTATGTCTTAGCTAAAGTTCTGTAGAAGTCTTACCTTAAAATGTGGTGTATTTTATAAGTTATAATTATAAGAAGGGATACTGGTTGGGTGGTTATCTTATACTAGATTAGTCATATTATTGCTATTAATTAAGGACCTTAAAGACCTAACTAATAAAAGTATCAAGAATAAAAATGTTCCAAAATTATCCATTATAAGTACCTAAAAAGTTTCATCACAATATAACCTACAAGTTGCAAGATATAAATTTTTAAAATAAAGTACTTTAAAACTGCCTATAAGCAGGAAATAGGGAAAATTTTGGAATTGTACAAAAAATTATATAATACTTTAAAAATTCTAATATTATAACATGTTATAGTATTATATGTTAAATTTAATTATAAATAAGAATTATATAAATTGAATAAATATAGTAAAAGTTATAGAGTCGAGAGTTCTAAAAGGTTACAATGCCCTTAGGAGAAACTTTTGTTATTTATTTATATCATACTAAGAATAAGTATTCTAACAAAGTATTGATCAATTATTTTTAAATTAGACTAGTAACAAGTTGGAGATCCCTAGGAGTAGACAAGTTTTATAATTTTGGATTTTGTAAGATGTTATATAGGTGCGTACATATATGCATTTTAGTTCGCCATTATTGCATGCTTGTATGTTAATTGATTAATTTGTATGCTTTAAAAATAAATTTGTGTAAATGCTTATTTATGAATATTAATTGGTGAGTTGATAATTGTTTTATATGAAATGCTTATTTATGAATATTAATTGGTGAGTTGATAATTGTTTTATATGGCTATTTCTCAACCTATGGACTAACTTAGGATAAATGTTATACCATTAAGGAGATCTACAACACCGATATTAATGTGATTCAAGGGCAGGGTGGCATAAATATAACACTCCACCTATATAATAGGAATAATCCTACCATATAAGTAAAATATCACATGACGAACTAAATTAACGCGTTTGAATTGAAATCTATTTAATTATTAATTTTACTTACCTGTTTTTAATATCGAATTCAATGTGCCTCTTTTTAGTTTGTTTTATTATGCGTCATCATTTCACATTTCATACACATCACTTGTTATAATTATCATTTACATATTAAATATTTACAATATACCTAACATATCATAACACATAAACAAACATGTTATCTACCTATATGTATGATTAAAACCAAAAACAAAAGTATAGGATAATTGACCCATAAGCCAGTCTTAGTATCTTTCCTAATATGGGTTTTGGCTTCTTCTTTTGCTCAACTTGAAATCTACAATCTATAGTCTACCAACTTCAAAACTTGCATGCAAGGAACCCACACGCTAAGTCGTTTCCGACTTAGTAGTATAAATAAGCATTAAAGTTTTGACATGCAGTCACACAATGCATGTCATGAAATGATTCACATTAATACATTATGCATGTCATAAAAGAACAAACATTCCAATATACATTAACATATAATTCAATTATTCATATGGCTTACTATATTAAAAACACATAACTCATATCATGTCAACTCATATAGACAATTCACTTTTTTCCTATATCATTTAACTAATTTCCATATTCCATTTTAGATTAATTAGCCAAAATCTCATTCCCGGACTGTCTAGATACAAGGTGTGAAGTAGAAGCTCTCATACTTGAGCTTAAGCTACCGTACTCACTATAATCTCAAGTCAAGTGCACTTATGCATACCCAAGCTTAAGCTAACTTGACTTGATATTAAATAATGCTAGCATCTTAGGATCAAAGGTGCTCATACTTAAGCTTAAGCTACTTTGTCCTTTCAAATCATATCAAGTTCAGTACCGTAGATCCCCTTAATGGTACACCATCTATCCTAAGTTAGTCCACAGATTGAGAAACATACATATAAAACAATTATCAACTCACC
This sequence comes from Balakata baccata, assembly GCA_949630135.1. Taxonomy (NCBI): domain Eukaryota; kingdom Viridiplantae; phylum Streptophyta; class Magnoliopsida; order Malpighiales; family Euphorbiaceae; genus Balakata; species Balakata baccata. The sequence continues at coordinate 6,941 of CATIWF010102763.1, read as the reverse complement.
AATTAATATCCATAAATAAACATTTACATGTTACTACATTGTTGATATTTCATTGAATGTTTAATTATCTCAACATATCATTTATTGTTCACAAATATACCATATTACACAAATTTATTTTTAAAGCATATAAATTAATCAATCAACACACAAGCATGCAATAAAGGTGAAGTAAAATGCATATATGTACGCACATCTATAGCACCTTACAAAATCCAAGGTTATAAAGCTTGTCTACTCCTAGGGATCTCCAACTCATTGTGAGTCTAATTTAAAAATATAATTGATCAATATTTTATTATAATACTTATTCTTAGTATGGTATAAATAAATAACTAAGAAACAATTTGGATTGAGTGAATTTAAAATCCATAGATTTCATAAAATCCATGGATTTTAAAATCCATGGATTCCAATAATTCCATCGTTTGGTTTGACTATAAAATTCATTGATTGATGATGTAATTTTCTTTATAATCATGTTTGGTTCAATGACCACTGAACAATTACTTTCCAATTTTATCTTTTATTAAAATATTGATAATTTATTATAAATTAAGCATATATAATCAATTCCACCATATACTTAAAAATTTTAAAAATAAAATTGGTTATTTTAAGAGTTGAAAAATAAAAAAAAAGTTATTATATGTTATAATGTTTAATTACAATGTTAAAAAATATTTTTTACTAATAATTTAATACATATTAATACTATATTATTCAAAATAATAATAATAATAATAATAATAATAATAAAACAATTAGTTGAAATAAAAAGAAAATTGAATTTTACTTTTTTATGATTAAGGATAGTTTTATAATATTATTAATTTATTAGGAACAATTTTGGAATAAAAAAATTTGACAACAATCCATCATTGATCAAAATCCATGGATTTTGAACTTTTCCACCAAAGAGGTAGGAAATCAAATTCTTAAAAAATGAAGGACTTTGGTGAACGAGGAATTTTTTAAAATTCATGGATTTTGATATTTTTTTTTAAGTAGTCAAACGATGAATTTAGCATAAATCCATCGATTATTCAAAATTCCTAATTTAAAATCTCTCAATCCAAACATATAAAGTTTTTCCTAAAGGCATTGTGACCTTTTAGAACTATTGACTCTATAACTTTTACTATACTTATCAATTTATGATATTCTTATTTCTAATTAAATTTAACATATAATATTATAACATATTACAATTTCAGAACTTTTAGCATATTATATAATTTTTGGTACAATTTCAAAATTTTCCCTATTTCCTACACATAAGCAGTTTTAAGGTACTTTATTTTAAAAATTTATATCTTGCAACTTGTAGATTATATTGTGATAAAACATTTTAGGTACTTAAAATGGACAATTTAGAACATTTTGTATTTTTACCACTTTTATCAGTTAAGTCTCTAAAGTCCTTAATTAATAGCAACAACGTGATTGATCCAACATAGGGTAACCACTCGACCAATGTCCATTCTTATAGTCATAACTCATAAAATACACCATATTTTAAGATAAAGCTTCCATAGAACCTTTAGCTAAGACATATGTATAAAACTTTGTTTGTAGTTTGATTGATTCAGTCTACAAATAATTCAAAAATATGGATGAAATTACTAGAGCTGCATAGGTACAAGAAATCAACTCAATCAAAGAACAACCATGATTCATTTTACCATAACTCAAACTACACAATAGGAATTTACATGAAATATGGTAGAGAGATATTTGACACAGAGCTATAACTTTTATATTTTGAGCTTTCATTAAATCGGCCTTTAAAATGATCAAAACGGGCAAATACAGTAGGGTATCTTATTGATACTCTTACAGGAACAAGTCTCAATCAATCATATATATCTCTTTCTATAGATTAAATATTGTAAAATTATTTATATAGCCATAAACCTAAGATAAAAATCTACAAGTTTTATGTTTGGAACTTCTTCAAAATCAGAATTTATAGTCATCAAAATTGTAGTGAAAGTCATTGCCTATGCACAGACCCAGTTAATTCTAATGAACACTTAAACAAAGAGAGATGATTACTTACCAAGAACAAATTAATTTGGACTGATTTTAATGCAAATCTTGAGTGAAAAGTTAAAGAAATGGAGGCTATCTTTGGAAGGAAGGAGAAGAATGAAATGAAGTTGAAAGAATTTTGTAGAACCTTAATTGCATTTATAGGGCTAAAGCTCCACTCCACCCATTGAATTCAGGGTTTTTTTTTAAAAAGAATTTTGGGCTAGGCTTCTCCTTTTATTTTTTTATATTTTCTTTCTTTTCTCTCTATCTTTTCATCTTTTTTTTTTTAACTAAAACTTTTTATTATTATTTTTATATGTATCTAATCCCACTAGTTTTTATAGAAAATGTAATTTAATCATGTAGTCTAATCTAATCAAATTAACTATATCAATCAATTTATTTTATTTTAATTTATAATTTAATAATTTATTCAATTTTATTCCTAATATCTTTCATGTGCTTTCTATATATAACTCACATGCTTATTCTAACTAAGTCCTAATTAGCGGACATTACAGAAGGAGGAATAAAATGGCCATGGATGTGATTCGAAAATATGAAAGAATTATTTGGGGTCAAATTGTGATAGGATTGTGACGCCCTACCTATATAACAGGACTACGCCTATTATATTACCCTATAACAGGAACAATCTTGTTATATAGATTGATGCCACTATCTGTGCTCATCTTGTTTTATTACTGATTATTTATCATCATCTTATAGGTTGTAGTTATACGCATATTCTGGGTTCATATCATTATAGCTTAGATATATTTTTTTCTTTTTTATCACATCATACACATCATTATCAGTTTTGAGCTCTAAGCCTTATACATGTACGAAATACATATATACATCATAACTGTCATATCACAAGCCACATCACTATTCCCATATGCATAGATATATAAAATACAAAACATGATAGATTAGACCAACAAATTAGGTTATAATATCTTCTCTTGATATGGGCATTGATTAGCTTTTCTTTATCACCTTCAACTATCTACAAGCTCCTTGATTTGCGTGAGAAAAATTCATGCTAAGCTATCTCTAACTTAGTGGTACATATAGGTATTGGGATTTTCCCATGCATTCATATAAAATACAACATAAATCATGTATGGCATCATATCTCATGGCATATGAACATTTTATCATATTCATGGAAAATAAAGAAATGCAATCCCGTATTCATGTCATATTACATGCCTTTACTTATAGCATATCATATAAAACTCATGCTTTAACTATTTCCCTAATGCATGGAATACATTTCATATGTCTACATCATCTATTTTTTCAACTTGACTGTCTTGTTTGCTTTCTTTACTAATTAAACAACTTCGATAGATAGCCCAAGCCTCACTCCTGGGCTGGCCGGATATGAGGTGTGAAGTAGGCCCACCCATTCCAGGGCTAGACATCTTACTCACTTTGTATACAAGGAATGAATTAGGTGCACCCAGTCCAGGGCTAGACATCCTACTCATCCACTATAATTTGTATGTTAATTCGAGCTCCCTCAAGTCAAGCATGCTTATTCAAACCAAAGCTCAGCTAACCTGACTGAGTATAAAAATATGAGTACTAGGAACAGGAGCACCCAGACCAGGGCTAGACAACCTGATGCTCACTCATACATCTTATTAATATGTATCACTTATCCCCCTTCATGATGCATCATTTACCTTAAAGCATTCCTCAAGTAGAGAAATAGACATTATCTCAAGGTATCCTGTTTATTTTAATCCCATTCTTTTATGTTTTCATCTTGTTTCACATAATATATGCATGTTCACATATCACATTTATGCTTATCAACATGTTTTCATATGTTTTTACATCATACTTCAACATTTATGCATAATTGGCATGTGACAACCTATCAAAACATCATTTAAACATAGGTCACTATTGCTATGAATAGTATCTTCACAGCCATGAAAAATATGGCTAGCCGTGAAGCCTACTAGAACAGAGTGTCATGGTCATGACAAATCAACATGAATGTGACGCCGATTGTGAAAGATCCTAACTTATGCCTATAGTCAAATTTTGTCAAAATTCCACTTCTAAACCATTCCTAAACATGCATAGACATCATCCATGATTATTGGACATAAATAAAAACAAGTTAAGATAACTCAAATCATCACCCAAAATGGGTCACAACCAAGCTTACAACTCAAGCTTTACACATGCATCGTACCCACTTTAACACATTTGCCATTTTCTTGCTTATAACTATATTTATACATATTCAAACACTCTAATTAACCTTTCTAACATTTGATCATGCCATTTCATGCTTTCATATCATATTACTTAGGAAATAGACATGTCAACACCAATCATGTACATACTTCATTATTTACATGCATTTATCACACTTAAAGGGCAAATAACAATGCATATATGTACAAACCTCTATTAGGAGCTTGACACAACTCAACTAAGGAGTGACTTACTCTCCTTGTCAATCTCCTTCCTCTTGTACTTGTTTTCCTATCACAATTATAACCATATATCAAATACTAGGTCTATGGTAATATGATAAAAACATAAAACTAACCCTACTTCCCAAACTATGCGTATAATGCATGATTTCAACTTCATATCATGGTATCAGACTTCCAACAACTTCAAAGAACATAAATACTCATAAACCCCTATCACCCTTCATCTTCTTCTAAGGGTTTCCGTCCCAACAACAAAATCACCTTATATAACTTCATAATCATGGTAAAGATATGGTTTTCTTGTGTTCTTTCACTTCTTGATGGCAGAAAATAGTCTTGTTCATGTAAGGAAATCTATAGGCTCTCTTGCACCAATTTTATCTGTCCTCCAAACCTTCACTAAAATGGATAATTTCTTCAAATGTTGCTTTAATCTTGTTTTCCCTCTTAGTTTGATGTCTAATTCACTCAAAAACCAAGAAGAATCACTCTCTTGATGTTCTTGGGTGTCTATAGTCCGTTCTTGGGGTTTGAGGATGGAAAAGATGGTGGAAAATGGTGATAAGAACGTGGAAAAAGCTTTTATACAGATCCTTTCATGGTCATGAAAGTTCCCTTTCATAATCATGAAGAGTTACTGTAGCAACAGACCTTGAACAGTCATGTTTATCCAAAAAATTTAACTGTCACGGTGTTAACCAAAGGGTGATTGCTATCTATTTTGATATTGACAATCAAATTAATTATTACTAACATTCTTTTTAAGTGTTGTTTTGATAGTGTTCAAAGTTTTAGCACATTTGGTTAAGGTTTCCTCATTGAACAAATCAAGAATTTCATAGAGACGTGTAACTCCTGACTAGGACAAGGAACTCCCGATCGGGACACAAGTCCAGACTGGAAAAGCATTGCCTCAAAATGTCTCAAAGTTCCAGTAGCAAAAGCAGAACGAGAAAGGCCATGTCCTAATTGGGACAGAAGATTTCCAGACTAGGACCATAATGTCCCAACCGGGACTGTAGAGCAGAGCAAGTAAACCAAGTGTCTTGACCAGAAAACTTTGCAAGATGATGAACTAAAAGTTCCACTAGCAAAAGCAAACCAGGACATGGGATGTCCTGCCCGGGACACTTAGGTTCCCGACCGGGAAAGTTTGGTGCCGATCGGGACATTCAAAAAGACATGACTGTTGAAGAGGAGACACCACTATAATGTGCCACATCATCAGAAAGTCAAAACATACTTAGTCAAAACTGACTCAGGTGCCGAAATGGAAGGAAAGTCCCGATCGGGACGTATTCAAAGCATAAAAGACCCAAGTTCTTGGCAGTGGCATCATCAGGCAAGTCTCGATCGGATACTTGAACAAAAACTAGCCGTTGGAGATTTCAACCAACCAGAAGCTGCCACGTATGAAAATTGGGCATTTCTCGACCGGGACATCATGGTTCTCGACTAGGACACCTCTCTCTGCAGACTGCATTTAATGCACTTGTAAGAGAACATTAGAAAGAGTTATGGCACCATTTGTAACAGCTAATTGGTAGGTAATCAGTATAAATACTTTACCAAAAGGCCAATTAATAAGAACCAACAACTTAACAAGTGCCAAAGTTATTGTAATTTATTTTCTCAAATTCTTTCATTGATTGCATTTGTATAAGGGTTTAAATGTTAATCTGAAAACACTTGTGGTTGTCTTGTAATTGGGTAGTGTGAGCCAAATTATAAGGAATTGGTTGTTGTGTGAGCCTCAAAACACAAGGGAATTTGGGTTGAGTGTTAGCCTTGCAAAAAACTCCTAGTTGGGAGTGAGCTAGTTGAAACTCCAAATATTGTAATCTTAGTGATTAGATTAGTCAATACCCAATCTAAGTTGGGGAGAGGAGTAGGGTTAGTTAACACCCGAACCTCTATAAAATTCAAGTCTTAATTCTCCCTTCTCTCTTTTAGTATCTTGTTGTGCAAATTTTAATTTCCCACCAATTCATCCCCTCCCCCCCTTCTTGGTGATTGTTTGGGCAACAATTGGTATCAGAGCTAGGTCTAGAAGTCAAGCTTAATCAGCTCTAGCAAAAGATCAACAATGGTACAAGAAGGATTTCAAGGCCTCAAGCCCTATTTTAATGGGTCCAATTATGCCCATTGGAAGTTTAGAATGGAGGCATACTTGGATAGTGAAGGCATTGATGTGTGGGATAGTGCTCACAAAGAATGGAAACCATCAACAAAGAAGAATGCTGAAGGAGAGGGTGAACCTCTCCCAAGAGATGAGTGGGTAGAACTGTAATACCCCACCATATAATTAGGAGGCCCTTCCTAATTATATAGAGAAATATTACAATGCATGAGAGATTAAAATTGGTTCTTGTAAAACAACTTTGCATCATGGCCATGATGACTTAAAGTAAACATAAAGAAATAATTTATGAAAGA
>CATIWF010102747.1:0-44077 GCA_949630135.1 Balakata baccata | reverse complement strand
AATTAAAAATGAAACAGCTGTCAACTTTAACTGTTGACATCCCAGCATCACCACCCACTACAATACACATGGCATCGTATTGCAACCTCATAAAATATGATATTCAAAAACATAAACTATTTTATGCGATATAACATTTTTTGAAGAATATAATATAATATATATATATATAGAGAGAGAGAGAGAGAGAGAGATCTCCAATGAGAAGTGGTCATAGAACTTTGGCCCCTTCCTCCCCCACTCTCTATGGATAACAAAAGACAACCTCTAATCCTTACCAAAACCTTTCAATATCTTTTATATATACACATAAATAAGTATACCCTACCAAAAATGCGGAGAAAAACGTTTCCCCTATCGAAGTCATATCCTTATCCTCCTAATTTTTTCAATACAAATTTCGAAGTTCCTTTTTTTTCAAGAAAAAACTGAACACCAGCACCACAGCGCCACATTTGAAGTACGAAAGCGTTTCAATAGAAAACCTGATGATCAGGGAAACAAAAAGGGAGAAAAATAACCGGAAGACAGATTTTTCATTACAATGAGCTACTCATGCCAACAAACTATCCGTGAGGAATGTATACAACGGCAAAATATGGGAAAGCACAATAAACAACAGGCAACTGATACATAACCGCAGAAAAAAAAAATTACAGGGACCTCACACACATATGCAATGGCACGATCATGAGGGACTACAAATGACAAAAACATAAATAACGAAAAAAAAAAAATCTATTCTCGCTGGGTTTAAGCGTTTAAAGATATGCTCTGCATATGCCACAACCACAAATGGGGAAGATCATAAAAATGCCCACTAAAGCTTTCAAAGCTGTTAAAAAGATGGCTCGAGGTTATCATATGTGATAGTTTGGGGTGCGACCAATGAGTCTACATTGTTCTGGCTGCAAATATGAGATTACTTGTCCATGAAGTGGAAAAAGCTCACCGTCAATGCCGCAACCATTGTGGGTATGCTTGCCAGCCTTTATCTTCACAGATTTAACCTGCATAAGCTTAGGATTAGATGATGCCAACACAAACCATTTCATCTCTGTAGATATGATGGCCGCAAAGGAATGCAGCATGAATGGATATGGTTTTTTCCACGCAGCATCAAATTGTGATTTTGTCCCTACAACCTCCTCACAGCTCTAAAACAATTATATATACAAGTAAAATCTCAGATACACATCAAATAACTTTTTCTGGGACCAAATTTCACCAAATTAACCACCAGAAGACATCTTCATGCCTGTCATCCACCTAATACTATTTTGCAATGCTGGTAGCTATCCTTCTTAAGAATTTGAATGTTTGGACATTAAAAAGTCAACAAATTCAGATAAACATTACAAGAATGAAAGACTTGAGATTTGGATTGCATATCCTCATGAAAGTTAGGTTGGAAATGCTGCTCTTTGAATGTGAATGCCAAGGATCTAAAGTTCATAAAGCAGCTCTTTGAAGTATTGAACCTAAAATGAGCCCAAAAAAAAAAAAAAGCATAGCACCACAGATGCAGGGAAATCATGCATACATTCTCTCATATGCGCTGCCAGTTATCCCTCTAACTCAGAGTTACACAAACAAGGATAAGAAACAAATTCCAGTTTAATTCAAGATAAGAAACAAAATTAATTGGTTTAACTCAATTGATTTTACTTGCAAATAATTACAAATGAATTTTTTCATTCAACAAGAACCTCCCCTAAGAACATTAAAGGAGGAAAAAAATTACAAATCAACCCGCTCATATGCATAAGCATGCAGAACACCTGACAAAAAAAAAGCAAATGGAAAAGCATGCTTATGCGCACAAAGCCGCTGAATAGACATCCCATTCTCTGTCTCTCAACACTTTTTTTTATCTATTTTTATTTTTATATATAATGTACATTGTTTGAATGAACAAGAACATGCACAGGATCAGTATTCTGCTGGGACAGTTTCCAGATCTGAAATAAGGTCACCAGATAAACATACCAATGCAAAAATGCACCAAACAAACACACAAGCTACCAATGATCCATATGTTTGCAGTTTCCTTAAGTTCAATGACATTAAATTAGAACTTGTCTGAATCACTCTAAGCTAATTGTGGATTAATTTAATATCATCTACTCAGATTATATTCGATGAATTTAAAATGGAACTTCAATTTTGAAAGCGAAAAAACGTTAAAAATGATCATACCTTGATGTATTCCACATATGATAGAGATAAATGTCGACCAATCTGTAACAGCAAGAAAAATCTCAACAGTCTTAGTCGTCCACTACCATGAACTAAGAGCATATCCATGGTATTGTCATCGTGCTCAGCACTTGGTGCTACCACCTGGGAACTCTGAACAGTTCTGCAAGAATGGTTGCAGACCAGTATGCCAAGAAATTGCCCCTTCTTCAATTCCCATTTATCTTCAAACCTAGGCATGGCTTCCTTTTTTATTCCTGCCTCTATATCATCTGATGGCCCTGGCAATTCAATTGGGTTTTCCAGATCCCAATTAGGCTCAGTATCCCATTTTGGTTCAGAATCCCAAATTGGACCTGGATCAGACAACGTTGAAGATATATCTTCTCTATCATTGGTTGCTGCATTTCCCCAAGAACATCTCGAGGGATCATGCGTAGAGGTCAATCCAGTCCAACCTTTATCTGTCCTTGACTTTGATCTAGTCCTAGGCCAGTTTGGAGTTGTTGATAGTGGCAACTGAGGATGAATAACTTCAGGCTCTGCCATTAAATTGCTCCTCCCAGACGACAAGCGTTTTGCTTTAGGATCTAGGCCTCGGACATATTCAGATGGTTCCATCCTAGCATGAGTGCTACTGCAGGTTGTATCCAACTCACCACCAGACATTCGGCTAGGGGTCATTATTGAGTCAATACTTGATAAACTGGAGGCTCTAGGCATCCCTTCCGTGTTCGATCTTCTCATGATATCAGTGTACAGGTCTGACATGTCAACTACCTCATGCTCCGACTGTTTTCCTTCTAGATCTGCTTTCAAAGCTGGAATATACTCCAATTCAAAGCTGTATTTTGGTAAGCATAAGAATTTAAGAAATCCAGCAACAAAATAACGCAGAGGACCAAAGCGCTTCTGATATTTTTCAGAAAGTTCCAACACTGCAGAGCATTTGATACATAAAGATGATTAAAAAATATTTTTGTTATATGCGCTAAGAAATCAATCTCAAAGATTAAAAAAAAAAACCAGCAACTACCTTGCAAAAAGTTACAAACAATATCTTCAGTCTTCATACGCAAAAAAGTAGAATGACAAAAATAAACAGAACCCAGCCATTTTCCCATACTATTCCATAAATTTGATGAGAAAACTGCAACAGCTCCAACTAATAGCCACAAAAAATGTAAAATATCGTATGCCTACTAGGGTATCTTAGCTATCAATCAATGACTCAAAATCTAGTTCTAGAATTTTGTATTATTTCATTTCTCTTAACGCAACCTTGAAAGTATTCTGATGGCTAGCATAGTGCACAAGTAGACTAAGGCAAGGGCATGTACCTTGCAATGTCTCAAACATCACACTCAGGCATTTACCATTTTATATTCTTTATATTCTGTATTAAGTGCAATATAGTTAAAAGCAATAGGTCCACTCAAGGCGATAGGACTCAAGGCGATATACCTTCCTATCGCCTTGAAGTGAAAAAAAAGCGCTTGCCCGAATGAAGCAGTGCTAAAGTTCTGATGTAATTTATTAGTAATACAATATAATATACTAAAAAATATAAATCATAAATATTAACAAACACAATCAATTAACAATTATAACTTGTGAAAAGTCACTTCACATAATGAAACAGACTCCATAATATTCAAAAAATAAAAAAGAAAATCTATATTATTATGTAGAAATTCAGTATTTAGAGCTAATGATAGTAAATTAATGATCTGTTGTAACAGACTAATAGCCGCCAACTTTTATCCATTAAAATAAGAACTCTAACCTATATCCTTTTTAAAAAAGTGCATTTTAATTGTATATGAAGCAATGAATCCATTTTGCGCTTCTCCTGAGGGCTTAAGCACTCTAGGCAAGCGCTTTTGACTACACTGATTAAGTGTTTTGCTTCATTCACTTGCCAACATGTTCCTCCTTTAGTCAAGCAAATATTAAATGGAAATCAGCAGATTTCCAGCATTATATACTATATGACCATCAGATAATTAAGGAATTTAAAAATCTATTATAAGGTCTTTAAGCACTTTCATCATGCATAACCACAGAAATTTTGAACTGACCATCACTAACAAAACCATAATATGAAACTGTCATCCCAAAGTGAATTACACCAGTCTGAATCCACTCAACAGCAAAAACATCAGTAGCTGTCAGACCCCCCTGAAAACAATAAAAGCATGTCAATAGCATGAAGTGGAACTTTCACTAAAATATAACTCAAGAAAAAAATAGCATTCCAACCATTGGCATAAGGATCATGCAATCAGGACCACATGATTATTCAATTCTCCATCCTCTTTCCCAAACAAAAGAAATAAATTTTCAAACTTCACAAGTAATTCACCTTGCAGAAGACAAGCAGTGAGACACTGGATTTTATGATGGCTAAGAGGATAGTGAAATTTTATAAATATATAAACCAACAAAAAAATTAATAATTATGAAGAGGATCCTTAGCCACACACAGAATTGGCTATTCAAATTTATGAAAAAACGCACATTGAATTGCTTAGGGAAATTTAGAATAAGTTTAAGCACCTTTACAATAGCTAGAGCAGCAGAAACTGGATCTCTTACTCCCAAAACAGTCCAAACTAGTGAATTATCTGAACCAGCTGGAATAATTCCAATTGGTATGGAAATTCCTTCTTTCTGGTTATCTCTGCTAAGTAGACCATTTAAAACCTGCAAAATGACAATAAATCATGAGATTCATTCATCATAAAAGGTCTACAACTGTTTGCCAAATGCCAATATCTCCAAAAATCGTCCACATGCATCCACACAATTATAAACACACAATATATAATTGAATAATAATATGCAGGGTTTAAGAAAATAATACCAGTCATGTTAACTGGCAATAGGATCAGTGGAATCAGATACTAATGATATAGGCCAACATTATCGTGGAATTTTTCAAAAAAATAGCAAATCCACTCAAATATATAGTTCAAGAAGAATTTAACTGGACATGTAGTATCAAAATTTTACACACATAAAATGCATATTTATTTAAAAGAATGTATATAATTCTCTCCAAATTGACATGAGTAGCAATTACACCGTTTAAAGTTGACTGTTAAGCATAAACTACAAGAAAGCAAAAAATTTAAATCTTATATCCAAGAAGTTAAATCTATACATGTTCTCTTAAACATTATATGAATAATAATTTTATAATATGCCATATAAATTAGTTGATAAAATAGTCTAATAAATTTCAATATTTTTGCCCTTTCTCATTTCAGAAAGATGTGTATTTCCTCAAACTTACTTCATATCGAACTCAATCTTCGCAAACTTATGAGTTGTAAAAACTTTAACAACAACCAAAATTTTGAATTTCAATTAAGGAAAAATTGATCTAAACTGAGGTTTCTTACAAGAAAATAAAAAATTCACTTTCATATTCATGGTTAGAAGGTAATGGCTCCATTGAACGAGGGAAAAATCCTTGAAACAAACAGGTTAAATAATCCGCTGAAAAGGTAATCTCGAGTTACACAGAGATGTAATCTTCAAGTACTCTCATATTTCATTTCAAAAATGATTCCCCATAGAAAAGCCAGAAATTTTTAAACTTCAAAAGAAATGTTATTAATTTTTAGCTTTTTGAATATCATAAAACATAATATACGAGAATCTATTAAGGATGCAGAGAATGAAAAACGAGACATAATCCAATTAAACAAATCTTGAGGCAAAATGTATATGATTAATTAGAGTATGTGAAGCATAAATATTATGATGTGAGTTCTTGGATCAGACAAATTCTATGGGATGAGATCCAATAAGTTGGGGAAATGCAAAAAGATAAATATTTATCTCATATTTAGCACCTCACATGAATGATCAACACATTAATATTTGATAAGTGCAGCCTAGTGCGCTGAAGGGTTCTCTAGAGCATAAATTGCTCTGAGACAAGCAATGAAACTAGGAACTTAATGTTCCCTTAACCAAAATTTGTGTTATGGCGGGCGCACTTCTTCAGATTTCTTAGTGAGAACATAATATGCTTAACTAAAAATAACCACAAATTGTACTATAATACAAGTATAATAAATTAATTTCAATTCAATATTTTAAATAATTGGTTCAACACAATGCACCCCGAAATTTGAGCATAACTATAGCCAACTATCAAGAAGTTGTATGACATTGATAGTTTGATTCTTTGCCTGTTCTACACAAGTATCCATAATCCAAGACTGTGTTATATGTTCCACATTTCCATTCACTAGAGATTTAGAGCTATCTAGTAACATTCATCCAATTTACTATAAAAAAGATGAAAACTTTTAAATGTATACTAAAACCTTGACACATCTGACTTCCAATTGCATTCAGTAGCAATATTAAGTAAACCCATTCTTAAAGTTTGACCAGTGCAAGATGAAATCCAGTCCTTCAGGGAAATGTTGGATATATTTCTACAGCAACACATCTCCCTTCCAGTTTATTTTTCAGTTTAATATGCTTTATAATTATTTGTATACACTTGGTAATATCCAATCATATCAACCTTTGATATTTGCATCACAAATATTGATTTGTTGAAAAGATAAACATGTTAGATAGGTCAAAAAATCAACTATTTCCCTCCAATCCATATATTTTCCTTCATTAATCAGACAAAATTGAGTTCACAATGACACACTTTCAAGAACATATAAATCGACTAGCCTTTGGCTCGTGACCCAGCATGATGCAAATAATAAACCACGAACCAAAAAATGCAATCAACTAAATACAAAATTATATTTCAAACAAAAACAAAATGATTGATATCTTGTTCATGTGATGACAAGAAACAAGGATAGGAATACATATAATAGACTAACCTCATTGATAATTCCATCACCACCTACACATATAATCCCTGAAACAATGTGCAAATGATACAAGTGAGTAAAATTGTGAAGATGTAGTAGTTCCTCAAAAGCATAAGCAAAACCAAAATATGAAAATTATCTAGTAGTGCTTCCAGTACCATCTGGACATGTGCTGATGTCAACAGTTGATGCAAGATTTCTAGCATGCCCTGCTGACGACGTTTTGACAACCTCCAATTTAAACCCTGCAAGCTGTCATGATTTACATTTCAAATGTAAGCATCAGTGCAATATTTGCTAAGAAAGTTCATTGAGCTCTTCTCTAACTATAAAGAAGAAACAATATAACAAAAGAAAGATAATACATATCCTTAGCTAGTCTCCTAACCCAAGAGAAACAAAAAGGGACAAAATGATTCAAGTTGTGATCACCATGTGAGGAAGCTACAAAACATTTCTTTTGGACCAGATAAAGCAGATTGATATGAGCAATACTCTGTGAAATAAACAGAAACAAATTTTACAACAGTGATATCATCATTAGGAATGAAACATGATGTAGTTTTCATGTGAATCTATCAAAATTCTTCATACTAAACCCATAGTTATAGAGGTTGCAATAATTTTAACTAACAACAGCTCCACTGACGTTCACATGTTGCTAAAAAGAATTGGATGGCCTTAAATTATGAAAACTTGGGAGGGATAGCGGTTGCCATATACAACATAAGGTCATATGAAAGATTCTCTTGAGGAACCAGCTTTCAGTTAATATGTACAGCATAATGGGCTTGACCAATGTGATCCAAGAAGGCAAGAATCCCAAGTTTCAATGAATAAGCTTTCAGTTAACATGTACACATAATGGGCTAGACCAATGAAGTCAAGAAGCCAAGAATCTCCAATTTTTAACAATCCTGACATGCATTATCAGATAAGAACAAAAAATGACTCACTTTTGCAGGTTATTTCAGGAATGTGATATTGATTCAACCATATAATCTAATGCAGTACCAGCAATAGAAGAGTGAAGTAAGGGTAAGATAGTCCAACATATGCAGTCTCATTGTATTGCAAAGTTGAGAATGATGACATGCTGGCACATGCCGTCACAGCTTCTCAGTATCAAAGATTTCAACATTCCAAGAGGGGAAAGGGGGTTGTGGTTGCGAATTGCGATGACAGTTGCAATTTGTGCTGCAATTCAAGAAGTGGAGACCAGAAAGGACAAGCCCTATGGTGATAATGCTGGAATGCATAGGAAGTTAAACCTTCAACATAGCTAGGCTAAGGACTAGCAATTCTAGTAGCATTAATGCAAGAAAAGTATTCAAACAAGTGAGGAAATAATTTTCAAAATTTGGGTCAAACTTTGAACCAGTAGAGGCAGCATAGCGACGCGAACTGGGACTGGATCAAGAATCATAAGTCCCTTAGCTGGTAACTATGGTATATGGAAACAAAATTTTCAACACCTAGAGAAAGCCACAATCATAATTCACAGCTGAACTCATCCTTTCTTTTTTCCCACCTTTTTCCCTGTGGTTTGAGCCAGGAGATAGGTTAAGACTTAAGAGAGATATGAAGGAAACAATATTATGCATTTTGCATCAAGAACAACAAACTATCTAATATATAAACAATATGAATTCAGCAGCAACTCATGAATTTATTGGCATGTAAAGTTAGCATGACTCAGAAAAACATGGAGAGTAGTAATTTCTGTGCATATTTGCATTTTGACAACATACAATCAGATAAAATCCAGAGCAAAAACAATAACAGACCTTAAATATTGGTTCCACAATGTCATGAAAAACTTTACTTGAACGACCACATCCCGAGCGTGGATTTAAGATGACAAGCATTTTGGGCGGACTCTTACACTTGAAAAGCAACTCTGGAGGAGTGTCTGTCGGAAGCAACTCCAAAGAAGCTTGCTTCTTTGAAGAAGCCAACGGATGAGGCAAACAGTTCACATAAAAGTGCTGATCTGCTAAGCCGCCAACCCACTGAACTGCCTCATCCACGCTAGAAGCAAGGAAACGGTAGTCTTTGCGACTTCTCTTAGGTTTTATAAAACAAGATAGGCCGCACGAACCCTTTTTGAAGGGATAAGAATGAACAGTAAAATGCCTCAGACCAACATTGTATGATACCTGTGAAAGTCATAGAATTAGTTTATATATTCTTCGGTTAAACCCCGATGATTGATATACCAGCAAAATGATGGTTATTGTTCCCCATTACCGAAATGACGTCATCAAGATGAAGCATGTTGGAACCAAAAATTAGAGCCTTGCTAGTAAGCCTAGCATCAAGAGCTTGTTGTTTGGATAGGTCAATAGAGTTTTGCTGCTGTGCCTCTTTGGTTGTAGTATTGTCATGGAAGATGGTCCTTCTCTTGTCCAATATGAGTTGGCCAGAGAAGACAACGCATCCCAACAGATCAGACTTCTCGTCTCCTCCACCTCCACCACCTACTATGTCTATTTTTTGCTCTTGTACCTTAGCTTTCTCCAATGGATCATCATGTTTAGAAGAGGCTTTGACCTTCTTGCTGCGTTTCTCAGGGAAAACAATAGGGGAGGAGTGTTGTCCACCAGCTGTGGATATTTGAGAACACAAACCCAGCCTCTTCAGAGACTGCTGATGAAAGAGAGATTTACTGTTATTGATGCCAGTAATATTGCTGTTAGTATTCCTGGAAATACTCCCGGTATTCTGCATATCTATTAAATTCTCACTCTGAATTTCGATAATTTGAAACAGCCGATAAATAAACAAGGAAGAAGGACGGATGGTGGTAAGTTTATTAAGAAAACGACAAATGAATTTGTTATCTCAAACGAGCTGCATACATATCCTCACTGTTGCATAATTTACAAGCAGGAGGTAAGCAGGAGCTGATGAACAAAGAAAAAGAACATGATATATGAATTTGTTATCTGAAATGGGGAGATAGAGCCTGGATATGAGATAGCGACCCAATACCAACTGCGAGACACGGCGTCAATCAGAATGATCAGATCAGCTTGCAATGCAGCGATTCAATTTTTCATAATCACTTTCCACAAAATTAAATTGATGAAGATTGGGTGATTCCGAGAAAATTAAGAACTGGAATAGAGAAAAAAGAGCTAAAACTATTACCTCTGAATCTTGCTAAATATGAAAACAGATAGATCCTCCAGTTTCTTCGTAATTACGATAGAAGCTTTGGAGATTGAATTGAAATAAGTTTTAGCAGGTACAAGAGGAAGATTCATTCACCGAAAAATTGAAAACCCCACCTTAGTTGTTAGGGATAGGCCCTCTTCTTCCTTCTCCGTCTATTATTTTTCTTCTCCCTTCGGCTGTGTTAATGACTAACGAGTCCATCCTCCCTCGGATATTATTGTTTTATTTTATAGGCCTTTGTTTTTTTTGTTTTGTGAAACATAGCCTTTCTTACTTCTATAAATAAATAATGTCTAATATTTTATTTTATCCTTTACAAAACACCTTTTTATTCATTTAATTTTAATTAATAATTATTTACTTATTTAAAATGATTAATTGAGATCAATGCACATAATGATAATTCAGGAAATGTTACGGACAACATCTTTTCTCTAATACTCTCCTCCTAATTAATTAGTGAAAAGAGAAAAATTAGTTCAATGTTTTCATAATCATTCTCAAATACTCTTTTCACCCATAAGAGTAGAAATGGATCTAGAGCACCGCCCCAAAATATTTTCTATCATTTTTTTATATACACAGAGTACTTTGCTCTATTTAGAAAAGTCAATTTAATTTCACGGCAAAAAAACGCATGTAGCTCTATAATTTATTACATTTTCTCCATGTAGCTTCCTATCGTTTTTTCAGTTTTTATAGCCTTATAATCTATGTTTTTTGTCCTCTCGACCATCCGTTTCATAATATATGGCTACAATATTCTAAATGTGTTAAAAATGGGGAGACACATAAAGTATACTCGTGATGATGTGGTCAGTAAGACCAATAATTGAATAACAACTCAGCACGTAATTAAGTTATTTATATATGAAAATTCTTTAAATTATTTAAATTTTAAAACTTAAACCCTGAACATGTTTATTAGCTCTCTTCCTCACAATCTCCTTTTTTGGTTGTTTCTCTATCAAACTTTATGGGAGAGTTTTGCTTAACCCTAAATTGCTTAATTGATGGTGATATATTTGAGAGTAACTAAAATTTCGCAACTGATTAGTATGAAATCAATGGTTGCTGGCAATTAAAATATGGTTGGTTCAATTGCTAGCAACTTATTTTTGCACCAAGCATATGTTGGTTTTAGGTGTTTTGGCTAGTATATGGTTGGCCATGCTTTATGTGTTTGCAAGTTATGTGTTTTGGTTGGTATATAGTTTTAATTATTATTGTAAATATGAAAATTATGCTAAAATTTGATATCTAATTTTAGTTATTAAAGTCAAAATATATTACAAAGTTAACACAAGTATATCAAGATATGATTTTAATTATTATTATAAATATGACAAATACGATAAAAACCAAATACATGATTTTAGTGATTATTGTAAATATAAAAAATATGTTAAAACCCAATAGTGATTATTGTAAATATGAAAAATATGTTAAAATTCGATATTTGATTTTAGTTATTAAAGTAAAAATATATTACAAAGTTAACACATGTATCTTGAGACCAAGATTTATATATTATTGTAGATATGAAAAATATGATTAAAATCACGTCTGCTTTTGATTAATGAATTCAAATTATAGGGTTTCAAATATTTGCTACAGATTTTGGTTTAAAAATGATAAATGTTACTGTTGCTGCAATGGCATGTCAGCATCTAGTTGCGCTATATAATAATTTTTAACTATTAAAGAAGTGGAGATGACCAAAAATAGAGATTATAGGCTATAAAGACTAAAAAACGCGTCATAAGGCTAAATGACAAATATAAAATAGATTAGATAGCCACAAAAATAGCCACAAATGATTTTTGTCTAATTTTATGTATATGTAGTAAGTTATTAACAATACAAAATGATAAATTATTTTTAGTTTTTCCTATTTTATTTAATATTTTATTTTTTTTTAACTTTTCTTCTTCTTTATTCACTTTTTACTCTTACTTTTCTTTTCTATAGTGAACATGAAACTTGTAATTTTTTACTTTGATAATTTATTAATATCATTTGATAGTTTTAATCTTAATATTATATATTTCTAAATAATATTTCATGTTTATATAATTACTTATTTATTTTTGTTATATTGTTTTCTTTTTAGAGTACCAAAAATTATTTTTTGTATAAGAACTCTTACTTTAATATTATGTAGGATATTTTCTTTAAGTAATTTTTAACTACAAATTTATAGGATATTTTATATATATATATATATTTGAAAGTCTTGTATTACTTACTAATATAATTAATTATAAACTAATTTATATTTTTATAAAATTTTAATTTATTATTTATCGAATTAAGTTTGCCTCCACTGAACATAAATTATAAATCTGTTTTTGATCAGGAGATAAGTGTTTAGAAAGTGTTTAAAAAAAATAATGTTCTTAGAATTACTCCAATAATTATACTAGTTATATTTTTTTCTTTTTTAAACAAACTAATTACACTGTTTTATGTAAAGAGTAATTCTTATATATATTCAATTAATGATGTTATTTATAAACTAATCATATCACAGTGTGATATATATGCATGTTATATTCATTCAAACTAATGAGAATAAAATAATTAATTGCATGTCATTATATAACTAGATTAACCTATTAATAATGTGATAAACTAAATCTACATAAAAATTTATTTTTATCTAAATGTAAATCACCGATGAACTAGTAATTATCTATTGTTAAAATTCATGTAAACTAATAACTAATTTTAACAATAGATAAATCATAATTTAGCAAATTGATAAACCTTTTAAGTGAAAACAATAGATAATTATATCAAAAATTATTTTATGGGAAAATTAATATTTACTCGTAAAGTTTGATATATTGTATTAGTATGCTCTTGATATTTAAAAATTTACACGATATATGCCTAATTTGTTTTATCGTATCATACTAATACATTATTTTGTCATATTTTATGTTATAAATACGTTAGATCATGGGGAAATAATTAAAAAATTATATTTTCTACTAATTTGATATATTCTATTAGTATCTTTGATATATTATATTAATATCATCACAAAGTCTAATATATTATACCAATACGTCATGAACAAAAGAAAATATTCTTTATGACTAACAATAAATATCTTAAAATTTAACAAAAAAATTATATAATTTAATGGAGATAAAACAGATGAGGCAAATTATATAAATTTTGAATATAAAAAATACTAATACAATATGTTAAATTTCATGAGTAAATTATTTTATTATTAAAATTACCAAAACAATGTTTGTATTATGGTAATTTATACCATGCACTTAGGTGCACCTTACTACATGCACCCAGGTGAGCTCATACGTATCAAATATTTTTTTTCTTCGATTTATTTCTTTTTCTTCTTCTTTTGTGATTTATTTATTCTTCTTCTTATTTCGTCTTCTTCTTCTTTTGCAATTTTCTCATATATTTTTTCTATTTTTTAATTTTTCTTCTTATTCTTCTATTATTGCTACAATTTGTTTTTCTTCAATTATTTTGTTCAATTGCAAATATATGAATATATTTTTGTTGAGAATGCGATTTGTGAAATAATATAATTCTTCTTCTTCTACTATTGAATTTCTTATTTTTTCATTATGTTCAATTTTTTTTTTGTGATTCTTTGTTTGATTGCAAATAATATATCTATAATTATAAAATAATGTATTTACAGTTATTAAATAATGAATATGAATATGTTAAACAAATAATCAGACATAGATGAAAAATATGAAAAAAATTCATGAAAACAAATAATGAATATACAATTATAAAATAATGTATCTAAAGTTATTAAATAATGAATCTGAACTTGATAAGTAAATAATCAAATATACAAGAAAAAACGAAATTGATTTATGAAAACAAAAGATATATATAAAGTTATTAAATAATAAATATACAATTATTAAAATAATGAATATACAGTTATAAAGTAATGTATCTACAGCTATAAAATAATGTATTTACAATCGTAATATAATGAATCCAAACTTGATAAGCAAATCATCAAACATAGATGAAAAGATGAAAGAATTTTATGAAAATAAATAATAAATCTACAGTTATAAAATAATATATTTACATTTATTAAATAATGAATATGAAATTAGTAAGCAAATAATTAAACATACAAGAAAATACGAAATTGATATGTAAAAACAAATAATAAATATACAATTATAAAATAATGTATATACAATTATTAAATAATAAATCTATCATTATTAAATAACAAATCTACATTTATTAAAATAATGTTTCTACAGGAAAGAAAATTAATGGCATTGGTTATGCGTATGTGAATGAGCTTTTAATACATCTAGCACCATGTACTCGGGTGCATGATATAACAACTCTTGTACTATCGAGAGTAAAAGGTTTTGGGCCGAAGAAATAAGTCCAATCCAATAACAAGATTTTAATCCTGCAAATTGCAGTATGTCTTTACAATGCGATTCATTGGCTAAGTTGTTATGCTATGGATATAAGTTCATATAACTGCATAGAGGTCTTTTAGCACATATTGCAATATTAAAAAATTGTTAGTTATTATTTTCCGCTAAAATGACGTTAAACAATTGTATATTTGTTATTTAATAACTATAAATTTATTATTTAATAATTTTAGATTTATTATTTAACAAGTGGTAATTTTATTGTATGACAAATGTAGACTCATTACTTAGCAATTGTAAAATTCAAATACGAAATTGGCTATCAATACGTTCGTCGTATGCTGTATGGAACAAATATGAACTTGGCTATCAATACGTTCGTCGTGTGCTGTATGGAACAAATATGAAATTAACCTTTAATATGTTCATCTTCTGCATAGAGAACAATCAACATATCGTGTCCTTATGATACACTATAAATTTATTATTTAATAACTGAATTTTTATAAACCAAACTTTTATAAAATTGTATGATCAATTGACACACAAAAAATCAAAGGGAATAAAAAAATTGAGAAACATGTTGTAAATATTATTATTGAATGGATGTCCATAACTCATAAATTATTCATTTTATTCATAACATCTCACCCTTTGGATTTTCTATTTTAATTGTGTGATTTAATTTATCAATTAAATCTTGTAACTCATACACTCTTATAAGCCTATAAATAGGTGTGTATTGAAAGAACAATGGATAAGTGAAAATACAATATTCATTCTCTCATTTTACTCATTTATTCTCTCTAATCTATTTCATCATGTACTTTATTTAGTATATTTTTATAACACATTATTAGCATAATTTGTCTTCATAAGGTAAAAAGATAGGTTTTGTTCATAATTTTTATCTACTACAATTGATAGTGGTAAATAAATTTAATAAATCATTACATATAAAAATTGTTTATTATTTATTTTCAAATTCTATTATGTTTGATGGTTATGATCTTGAAAAATTTTTATATGTCATAAACTTTTCTATTTTTATTTGTGTATTTATGTATATGACCATGTCTATCTTCATCTTCTCTTTATATATTTCATATGTTTTATATTATGTTTTATATTATATCTTATGTTATTAATATATTAATATTTATGTATATTACATCATTTTTATGTCATCTACTCATATGTTATCATATATTTTATGTTATTTTTATTAGTAAACGAGATAGTAAAACATTTGAGACTATTTTAATACTTGAAAAATTTTTCAATAGTTTTATTATATTAATATTTGTTGAGTTGGGATTATTATTATATAGTATTTACATTCATTTTTTTAAATTTTTCATGTTAAATGATTTTAATGATTGTAAAAAAAAATGATTTTTATTAAATTGATATGATTATTATTTACTACTTATTTTATTCTTCTTTTATTTAGTTTAAATATGCTTGAAAGAGATAACTTTATTGGAAATAATTTAATATTAATAATTTGATATTTGATAATAATTTCATATTTATCTCTCTTTATAATAAAAATTTAATAATAATATTAATAATTTGATTAATGTATTATTTAATGTACCTTAAATATATGTAATTAGTATGTAATTAGACCTAATAAATTATAATGAGATGACCTTTGCTATTTATAATTAAATGAGAATATAACTAGATATTACATTATTAAGTGAGAATTATTTTTAATTGAAACCATATTATATGCACATGTTATAATATATACATATTATAAATGTTTCTATTATGATTACATATATTTATTATTTTAGTATGAAAATATTTAATATTTGATTATTTATAACTTGTTACAAATATATTGTCTCATTAAAAATATACTATAATCATAGCATACATTAATGGCGAATATAACTAGATATTTTTTTCTAATTTGGTCAATTTTTTTTGTGATAGTATTAATGGCGAATCTTGCAAAATTATAGTTTATGGCTCTTAAACATTAGTGGCAAAACTATTTGTCATAGATATTGGATGCTGAAATTCATCTTGATGCAAATAGTCTTTGTGATACTATAAAAGAAGAAAATAAAACATATAATAAAGATGAGGATAAGGTCATGATTTTCCTTTATCATCATCTTCATGAAAGATTAAAATCTGAATACATAACAGTTAAAGACCCTCTTATTCTTTGGAACAATTTAAAGGAAACGAATGATCACCAAAAAACTATCATCATTTCAAAGGCTTGATATGACTGAATGTATTTGCGAGTACCATATTATAAATAAGTAAGTGAGTATAACTCTACAATGTTTAAAATAAGTTCTCAATTGAAATTATGCGGAAAAAATATTACTGATGATGATATGGTAGATAATTTTTTCTATATTTCATGCCTCGAATGTGCTCCTACAGTAGCAATATCGTGAACGAGGTTTTAAAAAATATTTTGAGTTGATCTCTTGTTTTCTTGTGGCTAAACAAAATAATGAACTTTTAATAAAAAATCATGAATCTCATCCAATTGGTTCAGTTGCACTCCCTGAAGTAAATGCAACAACATCTAATTGTCGTGGTCGCGGTCCCATGGTCGCGGGTGAGGTAATGGTGGTCATTACTATAAAAATATACAAAGTGATGAAAAAAGAGAAAAGGGAAATTCTTCACATTATAAAATGGAAAACTCATGTTTTAGATGTGGTATAAAAGGACATTAGTTATGTACCTGTCGTACACCTAAGCATTTATTTGATTTATATCAAGTTTTCCTGAAGGAGAAGAAGAATCATGTTGAAGCAAACTTGGCAGAAAATGCAGAAGCAAATTTTACATACCAAGATGATGATTTTTTCTTTGACCAATTGGATAAGATGCATTTAGATGTTGCAGACTTTTTCGAATAAAATAATGAGAAAATTAATCCATAAAATACTTAAAAATAAAGTAGTATATTATGAAATAATTTTATTTATATTTGTTTGAGTGTAATGTTTTGATTTGGTTGACTATATATATAGTTTAAAAAGATTGTTATCTATTTGAACTTTTGTTATCATATAATATATTTTTATAATTACTTATTGCAATTTATTTTTCTTTTTAAGAATATGGATTTTCCACACTCATTGAAAAATTTAAAGAATAATGAGGAAGATATATGCTTAGCAGATAGTGCAACAACACATACTATATTGAGAAATAGAAAATATTTTTCTAATTTAACTATGATGTAAGTAAATGTTAGTATAATATTAGGTTTTGCAAATTTGATAGAAGGTTCTGGAAGAGCTTATATCCTCTTAAGTAATTGAACAAAATTCATGATTAATAATGCTTTATTATCAACTAAATCAAAGATGAATCTGCTAAGTTTTAAAGTCATACGTCATAATGGGTAACATATTGAGACTTGTAATCACAATAATGTAAAATATCTTTATATTACATCAATAATCTCAAATGAAAAATGAATTTTGAAAAGATTGTCTGCATTATCTTCTGGTTTGTACTGCATCAAAATTAGTGCAATTGAAGCATATGCAGTAATGAACAAGAAGTTCATTGATAGAAATATTTTTACTATTTGGTATGACTGGTTGGATCATCCCGGATCAATTATAATGCGTAGAATAATTGAGAATTCAAATGAACATCTCTTAAAGAACCAGAAGTTTTTTCCATTCAATGATTTCTCATGTACTGCTTGTTCTCAAAGCAAATTGATTATTCGACCTTTATTAGCAAAAGTCAGATTATAATCCCTTACATTTCTATAAAGAATTCAATGTGATATATGTGGGCTTATTAATCCACTATGTGGACTATTTAAATATTTTATGATAATGATATATGCATCTACACGATGGTCACATGTGTGCTTATTATTAACTCGCAACTTGGCGTTTGCGAGATTACTTACTCAAATAATTAAATTACGTGCACAATTTTCAGATTATTCAATCAAGTCTATACGTCTTGATAATGCAGGTGAATTTACATCCTAAACTTTTATTGATTATTGTATGTCAGTTAGAATAATTATTGAAAGGCTAGTTGTCTATGTTCATACACAAAATGGTCTTGCAGAATCATTTATTAAACGCCTCCAATTAATAACAAGATCATTACTCATGAGAACAAAACTCTCCATCTTAACTTAGGGACATACTATTTTGCATGCAGCAACATTGATACGTATTAGGCCAACATCATATTATAAGTTCTTCCTATTACAATTAGCTTATGGTCAGGAGCCAAATATTTCCTATTTAAGAATTTCTGAATGTGCAGTTTATGTTTCTATTGCTCCACCATAACACACTAAAATAGAACCTTAAAGAATATTGAGAATATATGTTGGATATGAATCTTATTCTATCGTTAAGTATCTTGAACCGTCGAGTGGTAATTTATTTACAACACGGTATATAAATTGTCATTTTAATAAGACAATTTTTCCAATAGTAGGGGGAGAAACAAAACAGTTGAATCATGAAATTATGTGAAATGCATCGTTTTTAACACATGTAGATTCTCGTTCTAATTAATGTGAACAAGAAGTACAAAAAATAATACATTTATAAAATTTGGCAAATCAATTGCCTGATGCATTTACTGACCTTAAAAGAGTGACTAAATTACATATATCAGCTACAAATACTTCTGCTCGAATTGATATCCCTGTAGGACAACTTGCTATATCTAATAAGTCTAAAGCATACCTAAAGGGTGGTAAACCAATTGGTTCCAAAGATAAAATTCATAGAAAAAGAAAATGAGTTAGTCAATAAGATAACTTAATTGAAGATGCAGAAACTTCTAAAGAGTTTAATTATATAATAATAAATAAATCTTCAGAAGAGATTTAGGTACTTGAAAATGATAATAATGAAGAGATCTCAATAAATTATATTGTTACAAGAAAAAAATGAAATATAGAGAAAATAGTTATTGACGACATATTTGCTTATAATATAGTAATTGATATTATGGAGAAAAATGAGAATCTAAAGCCAAAAATAATTAAAAAACATCAAAATATATGTGATTGACCGAAATGGAAAGATGCAATACGGACTGAATTAAATTCATTTAATAAACGTGAAGTTTTTGAGCAAATAATTAAAACACCTGAAGATGTAAAATCCTTCAGAGACAAATGAGTATTTGTACGAAAATGAAATGAAAATAACAAAGTTATAAGATATAAGACAAGACTTGTAGCACAAAAATTTTCACAAAGGCCTAGTATTGATTATGAACAAAATATATTCTCCTGTAGTGGATGTAACAACTTTTTGATACCTTATAAGTTTTGCAGTATATGAAAGACTTGATAAATGTCTTACAGATGTTGTTACAACCTATTTATATGGTAATCTTGATAATGATATCTACATAAAAATTCCTAAAGGATTTAAAATGCCCGAATTACAAGATACAAAATTCTGGAATATTTATTCTATCAAGTTACAGAGATCATTATATGGTTTAAAACTATCATGACGAATGCGATACAATCATCTGAGTAAATACTTATCGAAAGAAGGATATAAAAATGATCATATTTGTCCATGTGTTTTCATAAAGAAATCAAAAAATGTATTTTCTATTGTTGCTGTATATGTTGATGATTTAAATATTATTTGAACTCCTAAAAAGCTTGTAAGAACAGTTGATTATTTGCAACATGAGTTTGAAATGAAAGATATTAGAAAAACAAAGTTGTCTTGGTTTACAAATTGAGCATTTAGCTGATGGAATCTTAGTACATCAACCACCTTACATAGAAAAAGTCATTAAAAAATTTTATATGGATAAAACACATTCATTGAGTATACAAATGGTTGTAAGGTTTATGAAAAATGATATTTTTCGACATCAAGAGAATATAGAAGAAATTCTTTGTCCTGAAGTACTATATCTTAGTGCAATTGGTGCATTATTATATCTTGCTAATACTATACGACCTTATATTATATTTTTAGTAAGTTTATTAGCAAGATATAATTCTTCTCCAACACAAAGTTATTTAAATGAAGTTAAACATGTCTTTTGTTATCTCAGAGAAACAACTAATTTGAGATTATTTTATTCAAATAAATCTGCATTGAAACTAATTGGTTATGTTGATTCGGGATTTTTATCTAATTCACATAAAACTCGATTCCAAACAGGTTATGTTTTTATGAGTGGTGAAACTGCTATTTTATGACGATCAACAAAACAAACTTTGACAACTACATCTTCAAATCATACTGAAATAATTGCAATTCATGAAGCAAGTGGGGAATGCATATGATTGACGCAAATGACGCAATATATTCAAGAAACAAGCGGCTTATCTATCAGCAAAAGAACTCCTATGATGATATATGAAGACAATGCAGCATGTGTAGCACAATTAAAAGGAGACCAGATAAAATATATTTTTCCTAAGTTATTCTTTGCACATGATCTTAATAGAAGTGAACAAATCGATATTCAACAAATTCGATCAAGTGATAATTTGACAGATTTATTTATAAAAGTTTTGCTTACTGCAATATTTGAAAAGTTAGTGCAAAATATTATAATGTGTCGACTTAGAGACTTGAAGTGATGTTTTTATGAGGGAGAGAAAATACCCACCGTACTTTTTTTCTTGACTAATATTTTGTCATACTGAATTTTACTAGCAAAATTTTTAATAAGACAGCTTCATATGCATATTATATAAAAAATGTACTATTTTTCTTTCAATAGGTTTTTCTTCCCTTAGGATTTTCCTTAGTAAGGTTTCAACGAGTCATATTATTGTTAATGGATATCTAAGGGGGAGTGTTGTAAATATTATTATTGAATGATTGTTAACTCCCAAATTCTTCATTCTATTCATAACCTCTCACCCTTTGGATTTTCTATTTTAATTGTGCGATTTATTGTAATTTAATTTATCAATTAAATCTTATAATTCATACACTCTTATAAGCCTATATATATATATATTGAAAGAACAAGGGATAAGTGAAAATACTCATTCTCTCATTTTATTAATTTCTCCTCTCTTATTTTTTTTCATCACATGCTTTATTTAGAATATTTTTATAACAAAACCGAATAATAGAAAAAGGAATAAAAAGATGTTAATTTCGTTAAATTTGTTAGGAGAAAAACAACAACAATTGGAGAAATTGTTAATTTAATATTATGAAAAACAAGAAAAATGGAAAATGATATGAGATATGTGTTCCACACAGTTTCCTTAAAACAAATTCACCTCATACCACTGGTGTTTAGAATAACTGGTATTTGTCTCACATGATACAACATATTTAAAGTAGTTGTTGAACACACAACACCTACTTACAGCTAACTGAATATTAGTCACACTCTCCATCACTTGAGAAGAAGCAAAAAAAGGGAAGAAAAAGACTTTGCCAACAAGAATCGAACTCAACTCTCTAAAACTTGTTTATAACACAAGCCAAAAGCTCTTATTTATACTAGATGGAGGAGATATGAGATTAATTGCGATTAATCACTTTTAAAGGCTGTCAATAATGCCTATATAACTCTCAAATAATTGTGAAATTAATCATTGAAACATCAGAAAATGAAATTCCAAAAAACTAAAAGCTCAAAAGACTAATTTGTAACACAATCCACATGGGTGTGTGGATTTGCCATATACACTCTGCAGTACAACAACTGCTAGTTGTGTGGATTAACACGAGAGTGTTATTTCAATTTTCAGAAATAAAAAAAATAAGGCTTGGTTTGAACTACAAGATTTTGGGTCAACATTCGTTGTTCGCATGTCGCGTATTACTTTATCTCGGACCATAGATTTACATCTCTACGCCTAAGTATGCGAAAGAGAGCTTTTTATGCTACTTTCTTACCCATATAAGAATGTATCTTAATATATAAACATAAGTCCAACTTCACATATTAGTGATGTAGGATAAAACTTCCACTTTCACTTTTTCTATTTATATCTCCTTACCAAAAACCTTATTTTGAACTTCAATTTCTATTAACACATTTTCTATTTTGAGTATATAAATACATTAATTTATAATCATTATATCAAGAAACATATATCCGGATCATTTTCTTAAAATCGAATTATAAAAGCTACCCTAATTATCCTATCAAAATGACTCATAATTATAATCACAATTTTTCCGATAGAATTAGGAAAGACTGGGCATGTATAGAGATCCTAAAGCATGTAGCAAATAGAATAATTTGCCATTGATTGAACTTTGCAAGTCAGCCTGAAAGAGTGTGTGTGTTTTTTTTTGGGACAAGGTAGAGAGAGAGAGAGAGCTGAATACAAAAAATTGTGAAGAAAAAGAATGAAGAGTTTTTAGGACTTGGGATTGCATCACCGTTACTGCGTGCGACAAAAGCTAAAACCTTTCGTTTTAATCAAACATACAAATTACACTTAAAGCACACCACAAGCACAATGAGTTCTGCCAAATCCAGAAATTTTCGCTGCTGAGGTGACGGTGTCGACGACGACAACGATAACGATAACAGTAAAGCTCATTTGCCACCGCCACCCGCAAATCTGCTTCGAAACCCAAGAAGCTACTCAGCTTCGCCGACGACGAAGAAGAAGACGAAGGTACACCTCATTCCTTCATCTCTTCCAAAATCTTCTGCTTCTCGGAAACCTTCTTCCTACCTGAGCAAACCCAGTTCCTCTCACAAGCTCGTCGCCTCCAAGGACCGTCTGCCTCCTACCCCTTTGTCTACTACCTCCAATGTGCTTCCCCAAGCTGGTACTTACACCAAAGAAGCCCTTCTTGAGCTCCAAATGAACACTCGCACCCTCGCCAAACCCACCTCCTCCAACTCCAAGACTCCATCCTCATCTGCTTCTGAGCCCAAAATCATTCTCAAAGATCTCCTCAAACCCACTCAGGAAGACCCCATTTCTCAAACCCTAAGACAACCCAAACAAGTAGAGTCTGACGAAGAAGATACTGGCAGAAATGATACGGAAAATCGATTGGCGTCGTTGGGTTTGGGGAAATCCAATGATTACTCGGACATTCCGGATGAGTAGGTCATCAAGAAAATAAGGGCAAAGAGGGAACGGAAGAGGCAGTCGAAAGCGGCGGCTGCCGATTATATTTCCTTGGATGGAGGGTCTAATATTGGGGCAGCGGAAGGGTTCAGCGACGAGGAGCCAGAGTTTAGGACACGGATTGCTATGATTGGAAAAAAAGAGAGCAGCACTAGTCATGGTGTTTTTGAGGAATTTGACAATGAGGATGATGATAATGGTCGTGTTAAAGCGACTATTGGTTCAAATGCTTCTAGATATCGCAATAGTAATGTTACAGCAGAGGATGTTAATGTTGGTGTTGATGATGAGGAAGATAAGATTTGGGAGGAAGAGCAATTTAGAAAGGTTTAGGGAAGAGAATGGATGATGGGACTGGTACGAACAGAGTTTTCACTTTTCACTAGTGGTGCTGCTACTGTGATGCACAATCAGCAGCAGCAGCGTCAGCAGAGGCCTATGGTTCAGTTTCAAGCATTGAAAGAGCATTTGGAGCATCTCAAGGTCTAGATTCCATGTCCATTCCGCAACAGGCAGAGATTGCGAGGGCTTTGCAGGACAATGCCAGCAGGCTTAAGGTATGGTAATAATCGTAGTAGTTGTTTCGAAATGGAAATCATAATGCCTATGATTTTTGTAATTTTTTTTAAAAATTATTGTTACAAAGTTTTACCCTAAATTCACTAGCAAAACAGATAAATGATATCGTCTGAAGTTTTAATTCACACTTTGATCATAGTAACTGGTGTTTATTATAAATATTTTGAGCTGAAAATTGAAACTTGAAGTAGATATGTAATGCAAAAATTTTAAATAATCACAATTTGGGTTTTATTAGTGTGTTCACCGTAAGTTTCCTCTTAAGACTCTTGTTCTGCTCCTAAGTGGATTGTGGTGGATTTCATTAAGCAGTTATTCCTATGCATTAGGTGGTGAATAGTATAACAGATGCTAGGTGGAGTGGTAAGTTAAATAGCTTATACATTCTAGCTCTCTTCCTTTATAACAGAGCAAGGGGATATGTAAAGTTCTTGAATATAGTTCCTAATGTTATCTCTCAATGACATTTTTGAAGCTCTTGTTTTATTTAATTTAACTTGCTGCTGGAGCAAGACCGTCGAGTCAAATTATTTGATGTCTACTTTATGTTGACTTATCTATTCACTTGGTGGAAACTATGATGTTAAATAAAAAAAACATGTGTATTAAAGTGCATACTTATTATTAAAATTTCTTCTGGGGAATTGCTTTGATTTGTATGTAACCCTGAACTTTTATCACAGGAATCTCACAGTAGAACAGTTCATCTTTGACAAAGACTAATGAGAATTTATCTTCCTCACTGATGAATATTACTTCTTTTGAGAAGTATTTATCTGCTGCTGGTGAGAAGTTCATCTTTATGCAAAAGCTTTGTGACTTTGTTTCTGTTATATGTGAATTTCTGCAGGTATGAATTTATCTAAGCTGTATCCTGCATATATATGTGTGGTAGGTTCAGTGCACCTTATTCCTCTAAATCCACCTCTTTCTCTCTCTCTCTTTCACATCCTCTACCTATACTCTATAACTGTTGCTGTTACTTTTACCTTGACTCACTCTTAGAATGGAAGCCTTGGTTCACTATATCAAAGTTTGTAGAAAGCAAGGACATTCATACTTGAATATATGATTACCACACATCTGCTATACTTGAAATAGGCAAACAAGAATATAGTTTACCTTCTATTGCTGTATTTTGAATATCTGCATCTGAATTCCCTAGCTATAATTGTTCTCAGTAGCATAATTAGAATTGCTTCAGTATCCTAGGCTCATTCTTTAGCAGTTTGTGTTCTTATCAGTTTCCTGTATTTTTAACTTTCCAGCACAAAGCTCCTAACATTGAAGAATGGGAAGAGCAGATGCAGAAGCTGCATGAACAATGTGCATCTGCTATTTTAGAAAGAAGAATTGCTGATAGTGAGGACGAAATGATGGAGGTAGTACCAGCTGTAAAAGCGGCAATGCTAGTTTTTGGTGAATGTGGAAGCAGTGCTGCAACAAGTGCAGCGCAAGCTGCATCAACTGCCCTGAAGGAAAAAACTAATCTGCCAGTAAAGCTAGATGAATTTGGTAGAGACATTAACCAACAGAAACGTTTGGACATGAGGCGAAGGGCTGAAGCCCGTCAATGTAGGAAAAATCTATGAGTCAAATAGATTATCTTCTATGGAAGTAGATGGTTCTGGTCTGAAAATAGAAGAAGAATCAAGCACAGATGAGAGTGATAGTGAAACTGCAGCTTACCAGTCAAACTGTGATTTGTTGCTCCAGAATACAGTTCAAATTTTTAGTGATGCGTCAGAAGAATATTCTCAACTTTTAGTCGTTAAAGAAAGGTTTGAAAGATGAAAGAAAGAATATTCAACAAGCTATCGAGATGCTTACATGTCTCTTAGTGCACCTGCCATCTTTTCTCCATAAGTGAGACTAGAACTTCTAAAATGGGATCCTCTCCATGAGGATGCCGATTTTTTTGACATGAAGTGGTATTGGCTTGAGCTGTAATACCGTTTTTTTTTTTCTTTTTTATTTTTTGAGTCATCCGTTATGTTATGAATGGAAATTGTTTTCCATGGTTCTTGCAATTTGATTTATTTTTGCTTTGTTTTACTTCTTTGTAATTTGACATGATGCCCTGCAAATACTTAATGATGCATACTTTGCCTTTTTGTTTCTTTTTAACACTGTTTATTATTACATTGACCGTTTCTTCTCCTGTCCAGGCATTCCTTGCTATTTAATTATGGTTTGCC
Source organism: Balakata baccata (assembly GCA_949630135.1). Lineage (NCBI taxonomy): Eukaryota > Viridiplantae > Streptophyta > Magnoliopsida > Malpighiales > Euphorbiaceae > Balakata > Balakata baccata. The sequence continues at coordinate 17,571 of CATIWF010102747.1, read as the reverse complement.
GGATGATGGAAGTGATCTCAATTCTGATGATGCTGATGGAAACCTCATTCCAGAATTAGTTGAAAAAGTTGCAATTCCTATTAATTGCCCACTGTTGGGACATGCTCAGTACCCAAGAAACAAAAAATGCTGTTTCTGCTACAGGCTTGGTGGCAAATTATGTTCCAGCTTCAAGCGAGGCTCTGGCAGAGCTATTGGTTGCACTTCATACCCGTCTGGCTGATGCTGTTGCTGAAATTATGGTATATATTTTGAACTTAAAAATCTTCTCTGATCTTTGGTTTGTATGTTTTATCCCCTCATGTGTAAAACTTCAAGAAGTTCAACAGACAAAATTATGACTGTTCATATCTTTCCTCTCATTTCATTGCCGTAGGTTCCAATGTGGAGCCCACCTGTGCTTAAGGCTGTACCAGGTGCTGCACGAATTGCAGCCTATAGGTTTGGAATGTCCATAGTTTGATGAAAAATATATGCCTATGGAAAGATATACAGGCATTGCCAGTTCTGGAGAAGCTTGCTCTTGATGAGCTTTTATGTGGAACGGTTCTACCTCATGTTCGAAGTATTGCCTCTGATATTCATGATGCAGTCACAATAACAGAAAGGAACATTGCTATCTGGTGTTTGGTCAGGTCCAAGCGTCACTAAGGACCCCAGGCACTGATAGTCTCCATTGGGTTTTGTTTTGCTAGTGAATTTCCCTTAATTGCGTTTGCCAGTTCTTTGAATTAGATCAAGTTAACATTTTTGATTTATCAATTATTTGATGAAATAGTAGAAGTAAATGGTCTCGATGTATCTATTTTCAAATGAATGTTTTCCATAATTTGTACTGTTGTGGTGAGGAGATTACAGTGTATATAGTTGATTATGATGTTTTGTAGAGGCGGGAATTGAGCACTGCAGATTCTATTTTTAACTGTAAATTATAGTATGTTGGGTGCAGCTGTATTTGGGTGTGTAGAAGTGAAAGAGAACGAAAGATAATGCTGGAACAAAGAGCTCTAGTCCTTAGTTGAATGCCTTATATATATAAAAATATAATTTTATAAAAAATCTTAGTCAACTGTATAGCATTCCATAAATGAAGCAAACATTCTTGCTGAAATTATTAATAGTTCAGGCAGGAAACTTTTTTCAGCTTCATCCTAGTCCTCTTTCCTTTCACAGACAATATTTTCTTTAGTTGGTTGTTCACCTATCATTTATTAATTATTCTTTGATGTTGCAACTTCATATTGAGCAGTATTTTCCTATTATAAAATATAATCTTGCAGCCGTAAGTTGCAGCCCTTGGTGGATTACTTGATATCATTAGGAAGGTTGCTGGACAAAAAGCATGCATCAGGTATGAGTGAAGCTGAGACAAGTAGTTTGGCCTGTCGATTGAAGAAGATGCTGGTTGAGCTCAATGATTATGACAGAGCTAGGGACCTAGCTAGATCGTTTAGTTTTAGGGAGCCCCTATGAAACAGGTGGAATGATTCTTACTTTACTGGTTAACTTGCCTGATGAGGTAAAAGGATTGCTAGATATTGCAGTGATTCAAGCAGAAGCCTTGGATAAATTGGACCTTTAACCTGGAAGAGGCATATTATGAGCACAATAGGTAGTTTCCTATCTTGAATCATGAACCTGGAGGAAGCACTAGGATTTCTTTTACACATTCTTCTTGGAAAATCTGCAAGGGAAAATTGGATTGAATTCCCAGATCTGTAATCTTGCAAGAAAATTTTGGGATGTTAATCCTGTTCTGGGAACTTTTGAGATGTTAATCTCTGTTCTGGAAATGTGTCTCGCGTACTTTGTAGCTAGAGGTTCGTGATTCAAATTAGAATTATTGTTGAGTGTTAAAAAAAAGTAAATTTATATTTTTTTTATTTAATTAACTGATTTTTTTTAAAATTTTTTAGAAACTGCTGTTTTTTTTTTTAAATTTACTTTTGGAAAAATATATATTTATATGTTTCTTTCTAAAAGCTGTTATTAAAATTCAATAAAATTAAAAATAAAACTTTTTTTTGAAAAACAATTTTTTTTTTTCAAATACAATGCAGCAAAATGATTTTAGATATGATTATATAGTCGAGTACTTTTATGGGTGGCCTTATGCCCATCATTGATGATGTGTTTTTTTTTCCTTTCCCCTTTTTTTCATTCTTTTTGGATATTATAATTTTTATTTTTTTGAAAGTTTTGGATATGATCATTGATGATGGAAATGAGAGAAAAAAAACACACTGCCGAGCACAAGACTGGAAAAATATTCCTGCTCACAAAGACTATTGCAACAAATACTGCTAAAACTGCAGCCAGTAGTCTGGACATCTTGATCTGCAAGAATCATTCAAAAAACAAGTCGGCATTGCATATATGCAAAAGGGAGCAAGAATTAGCTGAAATAAAGATGATAATCTCACTTAGCTATTGACAATATCAAACAACGAACTCAGAGTGAGAAATGAGTGACTCTAAATCTGATATGTTTCTACTTCCTTTTTTTTGGGGGGGGGAACAGGATTCAATAACTAGCAAAAATCAACAGCAAGAGCTGCTTGAAAGCTAACTAAAAGTGGAGCCACCCAATTCTTAATTACAAGACATTGTTAGATTTGGCTTCATTTTCATTTCTTACTAATTCTTATTCTTGTATTTGCATTCAATTATCCCCTCAGCCCATGCATGGGCATTTAATCCACGTGCTTGTCAAAAAAAAAAAAAATAATTTCTAAAACATCATATAAACACGTAACTTTATTTATTTTATTACATTTGAACTTCTTTAAATCATATATAAACGCGTAAGTTAATTTATTTTATTACTTTTGAACTTCTTTAAATGATATGGTGCTGAGCATGAATTACAAAAATTATACACATACGAAGTACTTAAATTTTGATAAAATAAACAAATTTAAATATTAAAGGTACTTAAAGCTTCTGTTGAGATAAATTTCATGACTCCATTATCAATTTTTTTAGAATAAAATTTACTTTCGAAACGAAACCCAACCTAAAGACATACCAAGATGATGAATTGGGTCAAATCATGCAAGACTGGTTTTCCTAAGCCAAGAGAAACAAATTGAATTGAAGATAGAAGAAACAGTATGGAAAACTGCGCAGAAGATTTAATTTGCATTCTGTTGGCAGATAGCAGGCTCAGAATCATGCCATTTTCCCATGAAGAGAAGTAAATGATTCAAGGTTTTAAACAAATGTCAATCAACTTAAAGAACATTAAGAGTCTTGGTGACTCCCAAGGAATTTTGTAACAGTCAGAAACATTTTAACTTCTTCCGTTGCAGGGGTGAATGGTACCATTGCTGTGGTCTCTCTGCTTCAGGCTGTAGTGATTTAAACCCCATATTCGAATTGTCCGGTCGTCACTACCTGAAGCCAGCATGTGAAGATTTGCTGGATTCCAGCTCACACAATTAACAGCCCCAGAATGCCCAGGCAATGCCAAAAGCAACTCTCCAGAGCCTCTGTGCCATATATACACCTGCAACAGAATTGTGGCACCTTGATTCTAAAACCAAACTGATTTTAACAGAAGAACATGCATATTATCAAACCATTTGAGAAACTTAAGATTCAACACAAATAAATAGGCATAACGTATGAATACTCTTTTTTTTTTTTTCTACACATGCAGATACAGGCTTGGAAGCAAGCTGCTGTGCTCCAAGTACACCCAACCAGCGGTATTGTCTACCATTCCATCAAATAACTGCCTACCTAGGATAATGATTGATGCAATGGTGAAAGTGAGGTCAATACTTGAGTGAATTTTACCAACGGTACCACAACTATACAAATTGTAACAATTCAGTTTTTCAAATATTATTTTAGCTATAAAATAAAAGTTGAGGTAATTTTATTTTACAAATAATTTTCAAAGTATTGAATTGTTATAATTTACATAGTTAAGGTACTATCGGTGAAATTTACCCATCAATACGTTGAAAGTGGATAAATGAATTTGAAAAGAAAATGATCTCAGATACTAGAAAAAGGGTAAAGGTGTTTTCCTATTTGATGTCAATCATTTAAATTTAGCTTACTCCAAACTATTTGAATTTTGGTCCTTGCTTTCACCTCTTTCTACACAATGAAATAGACAGACCACTATCAAAAACTTTCAGTAAATGCTGGTCCAGGGTATGGGTACACTCACGATCCACAGCAAGTTCTAACTTTTTCACGAGATTCCACGTATTGCATCTTTCAACATGTACGGTACAAACAAGACCAATATCACCAACGGATGATATTCTCTTTCACGAGTAAAAACAAAATAACATTAACGCACAGGTAGAACTAGCTTGTTAGAATCATCAGAGCATATCCTTCCATAAAATCATTTGTCAGATCATTGTCATCAGATTCAGCAGATGGGAAACAAAAAGTACCTGAGAATCCTCACTCCCACTTGCAATAAATGCTTGCTCAAATCCACCAAAACAGGATCTAATAATAAATCGAGAACGTGTATGACCTTTATACTTGGACACGATCTTGGGATTGCTTTCTATGTTCCATAGATGGATTTCCTGGTTTATAAGATTAACCAGGAGGAATTGATTGTCTTTTGATAGCGAGAATGAAGTAATTGTTTCCTCCTCTTCAATCAGCCTCTCAAATTTCACTTCCCTGTCAAGCAAAAGTATAGTGGTGTCTCTACACATGCTTATGATCCTCTTTCCATCATCGGTTATGGCCATGTCTGATATCCTAAGTGTCCTCCCTCTCCAACATTCCAGCTCTTTTCCATCCAAATCCCACAAGCAGATGCTCTTGTCAGTCATGCCAGCAAATATCCCCCTACCATCAGGAAACCATCCACAGGAAACCAAGCCAACACCAGCCTTTTCATAAACATGGACACACTCTCCAGAAATTACATCCCAGCATCTGATAATCTCTTCCTGTCCGCAGGTAAGGAGTTGTTTGTCATCAGGGCTCCATGAAATAGTCAACACTGGTTTTTGGTGACCCTTTAATGCATGCTTCAATGAGACCACACCATTCTCTTTAATCTACAACAATAAAATATATTGACCAAATTAAAGATAAATTCACTCCACAGTTTAGCACAGACTGTAATAGAAAAAGGAAAATGTAAAAGAAAGTACAACGTATTGATTTCCACTTCATGTTCAAAGAATCGGTTAAATCTCAAATATCCAGTTAATACAAAACACCATGACAAGAAACAGTAAAACATATGCAACTTAAGATGTGGCTGTGTGTATGAAATAAAAAATGAAAAGGGAAGAAAAGGGAGGGTAGGGGCAAGTTTAGCCTGATTAGAACACTGTGATCTCTACCCTATAGCGGAAAATGAAACTAATAATTAAAGCCAAAGTACATCTGGAAACCCTTCACTTCATCATAGCACACAATGAAAGTGTCATCTCTTGATAACAACACACAATTCAAAAATCCTATAGCTTGACTTTGTCTTGTTCAATTAGGTTATCCCTTTATCTTTTTCTTACCTGTCCTAAAGTTATGCTCCTGCATCCATCTTGTGATAATAACATGTTCTTCACATGATGCCAACCATTGACAAGAATAGTAGAACAAATTCCAAAGTAACACAGTTGCAAAGAGCAAAGATATGATCTTCATACTTTTTGATCCATCAACAAGTGCTTTCACCCATGAACATGACAACTTAATGTGTCTCTCCCTTAGTCAAACAAGGGTAACAACAGGTTTTTACAGTAACACATGCCACCCTAAGTTAAACTATGAATTCGTTGTTCACATATAGCCACAGTATAACAGCTTTTCAAACTCAGCGTGGACACCAAGGCTGAATTAAGACAAACAGATTACAATAACAATATTTTCAATCAACAAGAAGAATCATTTTGGGCTTATTGGAAGAATATGGGGTATGCTACCCAAGCTTGGGTTAAATGGCCTTGCATAAATATCTAAAGATTTACATCAGAGTACTCTTTTGTCAATGCTAGCCATATAGAAGCAGAGTAGGAACTAAATTAAAAACTATCCTATCGATTAGTGAAAGCCCTTATCAATTTCTATGTAATTCAATTGCTGGAATTGAGAGTAAGAGTAGCTGGATTAATAGGTTCTTCCACAAGTTTTCTATTCTTTGCTATAAAAACACAAGATGTATTTTGATAAGTGTAGGCTTGGCAACGGGGCGAGGCGGGGCAGGGTGGGAGCAGAGAGTTTGATCTCCATTCCCATCCTCACCATAACGGGGAATCCCCATCCCCCATATTAACGGGGATAAATTTATCCCCGTCCCCGCGAGGATCCCCATCCCCATTGAATTTTAAAAAAAAAAAAGTAATAAATAATAATATATTAATGTCACAATTTAACATAATAGAATAACTAATTTAACATGCACGAAATATGATAATAATTTAACAAAATTATTGTCATGTAAATTTAAAAGTTCACAAATTGGAACAAGTACAGACATAAGCATCCATACATAATATAAAAAGTTTATGCATTTTGAAAAAAATAAATAATTCATAAATTAGATTAGTACATAAGTTTAATTAATATGATTATAGTATTTATATTAATTATAAATTATATAAATACATAATTTTATTAAATAAATCAATTATATATATTATTAATATATAATACATAAGTTTAATATAACACAATTTTTGATAAAAAAAATATATAATGAATATAGTAAGATCTACATAATATGATATTTAAAGTTTAAATTATTATTATTATTATATATATATATATTGGGTCTCCACGGGGTCAGGGTGGGAATCCCCGCAGGGCATGGAGTATCATCTCCATCCCTACCCCGCTCAATGGGGAAGGAATCTCCTCCATCCCCGTCCCCATTGGAAAGTAAATCAGGGAATCCCCACCCAGTTCAGGGGGAATCCCCACGGAAATTGAGGATTCCCCACCCCATTGCCAAGACTAGATAAGTGTGTATGAGAACTTTTAACTGTATACAAATTCATTCTTTCTCTAATTTCTTTCCCAAACTTCCATCTTCTCTGTTTCTCTTTTTTATTCCTTTTTTATCTTCCACTTTCCTTCAACTGCTACTTTTCCAATGTTTTCTCATTTTAAGTTAGGATAAAATACTCTTAAATCTTAATGTCCTATCAATCTAATACTTATCCAAGTATTATATCTACAAAATAACTAAAAATTTCTAACATTTTATAAGCTCTATCTATTGGAAACAAATACAAATAGAAGTTCCATGGGAAGGGAGGGCACTCTAGGAGATCTCTTGATCACATTCGCATATGATATATTGAACTTAGTACTTACCCCTCGCTACATATTGATAGTTAGAAACCTTTCAGCAAGCTTTCCTCACATTTCATATTCTATCCCTTCCCAAAAAACCAACCAACCAAACAAACAAACAAAAATAGAACATCTGATAAAACACCCTCGACTCTCATTATTTCATTGTTTCTTCATTTGAAATGATGAAATACCTCAACAAAAATGTGTACATAATTAATGTTCACCAAAGCAAGAATCCATTGCAGCTAATTGAACAATATCTTTCTGTGGTCATAAGCCAAGGATAATACAAAAGCAATTACCTCCCATATGATTGCTGACTGATCCTTTGATGCTGAGGCCAAATATTTGCCATTATGTGAAAATTGCAAAAACCAAACTTCATCATCATGTGCTTCGAGAATCTGTTCATTTAGCACGAAAAGAAAATTTATGCACTGACAATTTTCAAATAATTTATATAGTGAAAATTGCAGTATTCAATAGACATGCAACTCATCCATGGCAATATATCATATGAACAGTAACCATAGTTCTAAAATAGCAGAAACCAAGTAACAGATGATAGATTTTATTAGCAACATTGATCAGATCCAAACTCTCAATATGAATCGGGAAGGAAGCCAATGATATTGAAAACACAACAATGATAAAAACAACCAAATCCTCCAAACTAGTGGTTCACAGAGGAATTAACAGAAGCCCTCCGACCTACAAATATTCCAAAACATGTTTTTTAGCACATGGACTGTAGTTCAGCGCCAATAAACATTCCATCATTTTATTCCTCTAGATGTACCACATTAGACTCAAAGACTAAGACACATTTTCCACAACTACCTTTCATTAAATACAATGAAGAAACAACAGTTTCTTTGCTGTAATCTAATGAGGTAAAAGATGCTCAATCTTCCACAATAATACAGTACCATATCACAGTAACAAAATTGCCAAAGTTGCAGCCTTTTGCAGAGCTACTATTCCACCAAGGAAAATAACATTTGGAGAAATCTTAACCTTTCAATACAAAATTCTGAACAATTTGAATACCCGTAATGTATACAAAGAGGGATTGCATCAATCTTCCTTTTCTTTCAGAAAAGACTCCAACATATACCAACTCTCAAAAAACCTAACCTATAAAGCAAACAGCAGTGCCCCTTTGTTCCTTCACTTCAACACAAATCCATTTCGCAGGAAAGGGCATTTCATTATGATTAAGCAAAAGCTATAGAAAAAGAAACTCAACCAAAGATACACTTCCCAACATGCATATATACATAACATTTAAAGCAATCACAAATAAGAGAAGCTGGCAACAATTCAAGTTATTATTTCAGGTTTGAAGATGTAAAAAATAAAAAAATTTAGATAATGCAAAAGAAGAATCTGAGACACCATGATGAAAATGGCTAACCTTCTTCTAAAACCAACTATCAGGTCGACAGTTTAATATCCAGAAACAAAATTATGGTATTAATTCTGCTAAAAGGCCAACAAAATGAAAAGGCAATAGATATGAAACATGTAAGACATCGATACATAAAAAAAATCTCTAACCTGTGTCGTTTGAGAAGGAATCTGGTTTCTTCCACATTGATGGTCAGAGTACAATGAGATATCACTATCCAAAGTATTGTGGAAGACACAAGCATCACGTTGCACATCAAGAGCCTTCTCAACAAGATGTTCTAACCTTTTCTCAGGAATCATGATTGTAGGAGGTAAAAGCTTTTGTAGTTTTTCTAAAATCTTTGGCCTTGAACTTGCATCCTCGACATCCTCCCCAAAAATCAAGCACCGTGAAGGAGATATAACACAAGCAGCAAGTTCATGAATACGATTCAAATTAATATGAAGAGGCACTATCTCATTCCTTAGAGTATCTAGGGCAGCAACAACATTATCCAGTTTCAGAAGTTTGAGGAACTTCTGTTCCAATAGCTCAAAAGATGCCAATTTAACAGTTGTTTCATCCAAAATACCAATTTTATGTAATGTGGCGACACTTTTATCCCATTGTTCATCGATCACTTGCTGCATAAACAAGCTCACTATAGGTGAGTGCAATGGTATTCCTGATTCTTCCTCCAAAAGGGCTCCGCTCTTGTCATAACCAAGCGAATATAATGCCCTAGTAATGATTTTGACAAATTCCAATCTTTTAATGACACCCTTTGAACCAATTGTTTCTCCATCCCCTTGGGAGGTTAGAGGCCTAGCCATCAATTCTCCCAAAGAGCAAGCTACAGATTCTTTAAAAGATGAGTGCTCTAAGAAACTTTCTGATTCTCCCAAAGGCACCTTAACACGTTTCAAGGGCGGTTCATTATCCTCCACAACTCCCATGAAATGTCCAACTCAGCCCATATACTCTCTACATGAGAAATATCAAACGAGCATGAGAGGGAAAGACTTGTAATCCTAGACAAAAATAACAATGAAGAAACATAAAGACACTAGAGCGAAATTCATAAGGTAGATGCTTACTGGAGGCTGGGCACTCAAAACAAAAGGAAGTGAACAGCCTTAAAAGTTTATTAACGAACAATATTGTCACCAAAAAGAATGGTGACGAAGAATAAAATAGCAACAAAATCAGCTCCAGAACAAGACTATAAGGCCTCTTTTTTTACCAAATTGAGGGTTATTTTAAATGAACAACGTGACAATTTGAAGTTTTGAACTATAAACTCATATCAAAAGGAGTACAATATCTAACCTGTTCAATCATTTCAGACTAGACATAATCTAATGCTACTCCCGATGGTAAATAGGTGAGGCTCTATTACTGTTTCTCTCCAAATAAAGCTGAATTCAAACCATAATCAAAACGATGATAGACAGTTAATTGTAAACCTTCCAAGTTGAGAATAACCAAACAGTTTTTCTTGATTCAATGACTAGATACTCGTTATTTCATTATTTCTATTAAAAAAAAAAAAAGAAAAGAAAAGAAAAGGAAAACAGCAGAGGAAAATTAAAATAAAAAGAACATCTCGGGAAAGAGTATTTCAAAGTAAACAAACAGTAAATGGTTTCCATGGATTAAAAAGATCAAAACAAAATCTATATCGAATAAGCGAAAGAAAGAAAACAGAATTAATTTTTTTTTTCTTTGAAAAAAAGAAAAGAATAAAAGGAGTTCAGTGATCAGACAAAATGACTATCAAGATTACATACCAAAGAGCATTACCCAGAGACACAGATACAGGGAGATATTGGGTGAGAGAATAGAAATCCAAAATGTGATTCCTTCCTTCTTAACAAGTAATCTACATCTGTGTTGCATATAATCTACTCTGCCTATTTAACTAAAGAGAACGGTGACATTTCATCTCACCATTTTGCCCCTCATCAAATTGCTCAAGTTCAACCGCATCCATCCTCCCCTATTTGTTTCCAAATATACCCCTGTCTTATTATGGATATTAAGGGTTTGCCATTGGGAAATTTCATGTTACCAAAGTTACCGCGGTAAGTTGGCAGGTTGGATAAATTCTTGTCTATTAAATATTAATATGGAAAAAAGAAAATGAAATTTCTTGCTATGCAAACTGTGCATTCACTAAGAAAGGATAATGACGTTAGACGATAAATCTTATGGTTTCCTCAATGTTAAAAGAAAGCAAGGAAAAAAAAACATTAAATATTTATCTAAACTATATCTATAAATTTATTTACAGATAAATAATGAATTAACATATAACAAAAATAATTTTCATTTTACAAATACGTAACTGATTACTAATATTTTTGTTTTCTGCATAACAATTTATTATTCTAACTTAAATAAATATGTCTTGTAACAAGCAAAAGAGGAATGATTAAAAGCATGAAAAAAAGAAAGTTATATATTATATTCAGGTGCTTCTTAATTTTTTTTTTTTCAGGGTAATGCTTCATTAATTTCACGGTATGAATTTTCCTTGTACTAATATAATTTACATTATTAAGGTCGAAAATATGTTCATAAAAACTAACAAAAATAAATTCCCCAAAAAAAACACACCAATTAAATTAATTTATTATTTGAATTGAATTTTATATGTAACATCTTATTATTGCAATAGCGTTATAAATTAACTACAGAAAAATAAAATACTGATAAGCTTTCACAAAAGTCTCAGACCAATAGTGATCCAAACAATTTATTATTATTTTTTTTAGGTTTTAACATATCTGATTGCTCATTAATAATAATAATAATTATCTCGTCGTCGTCGTCGTCCAGGCAAAAATCAAGGTTTCGACTTTCGATTGTCTTGGAAGGTGGTAATTGTACAAGTAACACCGAAGCACAGTCCCCACTTATGTAAACGTAGCCGAATATCCAAACCAATCCAGTGGGATAATATTTTTTCTTTTTTACCACTTATATATATATATATATATATATTTTTTTTTTTTTTTGTGCTTCTTCCAAAATCAGTGTCCAATACAAATAAATGCAGCTTACTCTATTTGTTTACCTCTCCTCTTTTCTCAGATTCTGACAAAATATCATTACACTCTAATAATCATGACAAAGACTCCCGTTTCAAAATATCAAAATTTTTATAACTTAGATATCAGGTATGACAGGCCGCACTTCAATACCTTGCTAACAGCCAGCTAGTTATCACTGTGATAGCCATCTTGGTGGAAGCTAAAGCGCAGAACCAGTGACAAATCACCACATGCCCAAGCAAAGTAAGAGGAGCAAAAAGAAAAAAGACTTGGAAGAGTGATAAAGTACCCCCAGCTTGCAATGGCCTGAGCAGTGTTGTAAGGCTCCATAGGGTCAGACGGTGCAGAATTTTTACTGATTTTAACTAAATATATTTGGATTAAGATCGCAGTTAAAATTAGATATTTTTAAATTTTATTTATGATGTAATAATAATACAGCATAGTTTATTTTCTAATTACTATTATTAATTATATAATCAATTTTTTTTATTAATTATGTAATTATTTTAATATATTACTGTGGTTAATTTAATTAATATTTTAATTAAATTATAATAATTTTAATTAATACTTTAATTAAAATTATAAATATGAAAAATAGTTAAAATTAATCAATATTAATTTTAATTCAAAAAGTATAAGTGATTATTTCAAATTTAATTCTCAATTAAATTATTCCTCACATAATAAATATGAATTAGCTAAATAATTTAATTTAGATGCAACTTATAAGATCAATAATTTTATCGGAATGAAAATATAATATTAACTCATCAATATTATATTGTACACTATTTCTGAATTTCTCGTATACTTGGACACATTAAATATCCTTCCGGAATTCTCTTTTTAATTACCGATAAAATCTCAAATATTAATTTGTCATCTAAATCATAATATTAAGTCATCTCGTTATGATACCAATATTGATTAAGATTACAACATGTCAAACTCTATTGGTCAATATTGTAATGAGTGATAATTTGCGTTCTTATTAAAATAAAACTTATCAATATTAATCTAATTAATAATTCAATTTTACATTGAATAAGTCATATTTCTCCTAGCCAATTTATTTGATCAAAATCAAAATATCAACTCCATTATGATTTTGCCTAGGTGCTACAGAGTAATAAGTCCTATTATTGGTAATCTCATATCTCACTACATGACTAACTGTGATGATTACGAGCCAGATTACCAAGCGTGAATAACCTAATACAAGGCAAAAACACCTCCACAGCTACCTATAAAATTACAGTCTTGACACCTCAAGTCAAAAAATTTCGAATTATAAAAGACTCATATATTATAACCAAGATAATAATTGTTGACATCTAGCACTATCCGTGCAATTATTATCAAGCGTCATTGTTCGGTATCCTTAACTCTTTAAGAACCCACTGATTTATCTAGATATCATTATATCATAGAGAATGAGATTCCTCCTCATAATAAATCATGTGATAACCTAGATATTCAATGAAAGCTCAATTCATTATCTTATATTGGTTATGAACATTTTTAAAATTATCTTTTACCAGAGATATTTATCACATTATTATCAACAACTTGATAATAATTTTTTTTGTAAATAATCAAAGGACCGTATATTTCATAGTATATGTAACTATTGCATTTATAATTTAAACAACAATTTGAATATTTTATTATAAATGTTAAATATACATGTGTCATTGTAGTATATTATTTAATATATAAAAAACAGTGAATATACCAGGACATACACACCACTGATAACATTAACTGCACAGAATCTACACCTAAGGGTGTAGGTATCACCAAGACGCTATTAGGTAAAACACACAATAAAATAGGAGAATTGTTAATTTGATATTCAAAAAATAATAGAAATGGAAAACCAATATGAGGCTTGTGTAGCACACAGTTTCTTTAAGACAAATTCGCCTCCTACACAGGTGTTTAGGATAACCGACGTTTGTCTCCTATGATACAACAGATTCCAAGTTGTTGAATACACAACACCTACTTACAGCGAACTTTTAACTTGTCACACTCTCTATCACTTAAGAAGAAGAAGGAGAAGAAAGAAAGAACTCTTTAAGAAGGAGCAAAGCAAACTCTTCAAAATCTCTTCAAAATTCAAGCTTAAACCACCTATTTATACTAGATGGAGGAGACATGAAATTAATTGTGATTAATTTCCTTTAAAGACTGCCAATAATGTATTTATAACTCTCAAATAATTGTGAAATTAATCTTTAAAACATCAGAAATCGACATTCCAAAAAACATGAAGCTCAAAAGTCCATTCTGGAACAGAATCCACGCGGGCGAGTGGATCTGCCTTGCTCACCCTACTGGCACAACAACACGACCATGTGGATCCACATAAGCGTGTCAGTGGACTAACCGTATGGATCCACACAAGCGTGGCAAACTGCCAGCCGTGTGGATCAATACGAGAGTGTTGCCAAATTTTCTAGAAATAAAAAATAATTTGTAAAAATTGGACTTGTTTAGGACCACGAGATTTTGGGCCGACATTCGTATACGCAGGTCGCGCACCCACATATTAGCCCATCCCAAACCATGAATTTGCACCTCCCTGCACCTGAGGGCGCTAGAGAGAGCCTTCCATTCTACTTTTCTTACCCATGTAAGAATGCATTTTAATATATAAACATAAGTCCAACTTCAATTCTTAGTGATGTGGGACAAACTGCCACACATTTTTCACCTTTAAATCTCCTTACCAAGGAGCTTACTTTGAACTTCAATTTCTATTCACACATTTTCCATTTTGAGCATATGAATACATTAATTCATAGTTCTCATGTCAGGAAACATATATCCGGATTTTTCTCTCAAAACGGAGTTATGGGACCCACCCGAATAATTCTCTCAAAATGGCTCATAATCACAATTTTTTCCAACAGATGCATTATAGTAGCAATAACAATACCATCGCCGCCACCATTCCAACACTCCCCAATGTTGGGGCATTGAGCTTCCCCGCAAACAATATTGAGTTTCAAGCAAGAGAGAGCGATTAACCTCTTGGAACCTTTCCTCTTGAGAAGCTCTTTGTCTCAACCAGTCAGGCTTCTTGACATTAGGATAGTCTACTAGTGTATGGGTCCACCATTCCACCTGGGTACGGGTCTTTCTTCCTCGTATCAGAGGAATCATTGCTAAAGGAACTGATTTCAACAATAGGATTTGATGAATCCAACGATTGACATGAAACTTTCGAGCGAATGGATGAGAAATGGAAGGATTTAGGGATCCAAATTGAGAAGGATTAGAAAGGGCTTGCTCCATTACTACATCTACAAAAAATTTGAATTCAATTACAATTTAGAGGTTAGCAATGGCTTTGCCTTTGAATTCACAGCCTTTCTATAGAAACATCTATTGGGTTGGGTGATTGCATTGCAGGCTTGCCAGCTACTGGTATGTCATAGGCACGAATACACTGCTTCCGTTTGTATACATTTTGGCAGCAACATCATTTCATTTACATGTCATATCAATCCTAACTGGTTTATTGGGCCTTGACCTCCACTTTTAAAATTTGAGAATTTTACAAAAAAAAGAAAAGACGAAAAATGATAAAATATTTATATAATTATACCAATTAATGGTGTTTTTCCTAATTGAAGTATTCATATACTTTGGTATCTTTGTTCAATGCACTTTATGACATTTGAGTTCTCTCCCCTAATATGGTATAACTTACCGACATCACATGAGTTACTAGAAAACTCCATGAGATTTTTAAGTTGGTTCCGACCCTTTAGAGTTTGGAAATAATTATACTTCAAAGTTCTCCATAACAACTAGAGTGTTGATATCTCAGCTAAGGAAATCATATTTTGGGTATATCTCGACAATTTTTATATATAAAAAAAAGAAGAAGAAAAAGAATATAATTGAAAAGGTGTCACAATTCTCAAACTAACAGCTTTCAATTCATTGTTGAGTATTGACGATTGTCCATACCGAATATTTCTAACATATTTAGGTATACTTTGGGCATACCTTAATTCAATTTAAATTAAAAAAAAAACAAATGAAGAAGATAAGAAGAATTGAATCATTAAAGAAGAATTGAATTGAATTCAAATTCAAAAGCATCACAAATTTTTAAACTAATAGCATTCGATTCATTGTTGAGCATTGGATATACCTTGAGAATATATTAATTCATTTTTACCAATTACATAGCAAATAAAAAAAAACTCTGCTAAACATTGGTTCAATTCACCAAAAAGAAAAGGAAGAAGAATAAATACAACTAAATCTAAATTAAGAACATCACAAAATCTCAAAGTATCAGCATTCATCACATATAAAGCATTGTTGAACATTAGGTATACATTGGGCATACTATAAGAATGCTTTCGAAATACTTTGGATATATCTTGAGAATTTTTTGGAAATACATTGGATATATTTTAGGAATTTTATGATATACCTTGGTAATTTTTACCAAAAAAAATCAACAAAGAAGAAGAAGAAGAAGATATTACATAACACAATAAATCATTCACCAATTCATCTTCTCAATTTAAAGGTTCAACTCTGCACAGTACTATTAATTTTCAAACATATGCACACAGTACCACTCGATTTTAAAAAAACATAAAAAAGAAACCAACTGATCATTCTTTGTTCATTTTATAAAGGTTGTTCATCCACTGGTTTCAAGTAATCAAATTCTAAAAGTTGCTCAGTTTCATACACAATCTTAATCTCAGTCCCAAACACTATCCTCAACCTCGTTGCCGGTCATTGCTTTGTCGTTACTACTATTGTACAAGTAGCAACTTCTTCTACGTCAATATCGTTGATGTTGCAATATCTTAGATAACGATTAGAGAGATAATGAGAAAGTAAAAGAACACTTAAAGAAAAAAATAGGCACAAAAGAAATTAATTTCGATTAAAATGAAAAGAGAAAAAATATCGTTAATTTTGAAAAAAAAAAGCTAAAAATGAATAAACGGCAAAAATTCCTCTTTAAAATTCATGAAAATGGCCCACTCTAGGCCTTAATTGTATAGTTTTTTTTTTAAAAAAAAAAGATTTTACACTATTCATCTACAGTAGAGGAGCTAGGCCCCTTGAGTTAGAAAAGGTAAAAAACTAAAAGTCTAAATAAGGAGGGGCAAAAAACCAAAAATCTAAGCTCAGAGTATAAAAATTAGCTTCTAACGTCATTTGTGAGAGGGTAAATCTTAAAAAATAATATAAATTTATATACTATTATATACATTTTAAAAGTTAATCTCAAAAGAATGTGGTTCCGACACTGTTTATTGATATTTTAAAGTTTTTTCCAATTTTGTACTGTTACTATGTTTTCTTCCATTTTCCTTTATTTTCATTTTTGCTATTTTTTTTAAATATTATATTTCATTGTATATTTAACACATTTTTCATCTAATTAAAATAGAAAATTGTCATATTTCATATGTTAAACATGAATTTAATAATTTTATTAACTTATATAACCACCAATTATTCTTATACATGCATTTATTTTTTTTTATCATTATGTAATTAACTTAATTATCCAAAAAATGTGTAAACTCGTATTTAATTAACTTATTTACCAAAATAAACCTCGAGCAAATGTTAATTAAAAAAAAATATAAACTTGTTTTTAATTAACTTAATTAAGGTTGTTTACTTTTAGTAAACTTTGAGACAAACCTTTAGTAATTTTTTTTTTGTAAACATTGGATAAACTTTTAGTAAACAGTAAGTCTTTGATAAATCTTTTTTTACTTCAATTTTCATTAATTTTTGTAGTAAATTTGGAGTAATTTTTGAGTA
>CATIWF010102609.1:0-86480 GCA_949630135.1 Balakata baccata | reverse complement strand
AAAAAAAAAAAAGCTTTTTATATCATTATATAATTAATCTATACCAAACACGTAATTAATATTTTTATTTTTCTATGTATAACAGTACATTTAAATCATAGTAAATACATTAAAATATATGTTAACAATTCGTTTCTAAATTAGAACCAATTTTTTAATTAAATTGCTTTGATTGTAGTGAACCTTGCTCAAAAAGAAAATCCAACTGGAGTAATTTCGATAGATTAAGTTTTTATATCATTCCTTGTCCAAAAAAAAAAAAAGAAAAGAAAAGTTTTTTATATCATTATATAATTAATCTATACCAAACACGTAATTAATATTTTTATTTTTCTATATATAATAGTACATTTACATTATAGTAAATACATTAAAATATATACACAGAAGGCACCATTCAATTATAATTTGTATATAAAAAAATATAATTGAAAAATCTATATATATGCAGAAAGATCGGTAATAATTTAAAAAAAAAAAAAATCCAGGAGTCATTGTTGCCCAGCTAATAAAAAAAAAAAATTTAAAAGTCTCAAATCCTACCATTTCAGAATACTATATATGCAACAGCGGCCATCGTAAACTATGACCAAGCCTGACGTCATTCGTTTTAATAGACAAATATATGAACAAAAGCAACGTGCAACGTGAAACTTTTAAACTTAATTAATACTGCAAGAATTTTACCATCTCCAATTGGAAAAACTTTTGGTCAATGTATTCATTTAAGTAATGAACGTCGAGTCAATAATATAAAGCTATGCAGAAAAAAGTAAATATTTTTACTTTTTGAAATTTAAGATATTAGTTAAGATTTTTCCTTAAATAATGGGCAAAAATTGTCTTTATTAGTTTCGCTAATATATAGTTTTTTTCTCCTCTAATCATAAATTTCGAATTTAAATTTTATGCATGAAAAATATTTTATCCTCTAACAGATTTGCTTAAAAAAAAACATTAAAAAATTGTATGATTTGAACTTAAATTAATCCACATATATATCTCAGTTGAGATGAGTATAAAATACTGCATAATTTAAACGGAGAAAAAAGTGCAAATGCAATCATCACGCCAATTGCATAAACCTAAGTAAGATCATCTTCCAACGAGGGTAATGAAAACTGAAATGACCTTCATCGAAAGTTGCCACTTTAGTAATTAATAAAGAGTGGAGGAAATTTGGTACTGCGCAAACTTATAATTATATAAAGTATTATCCCTTATACATATTCTTTAATCTCGGGCCTCAGAAAAAGAATTTCAGAGGCTTTTTTTTTTTTTTTAATCCATTCTGCTCAGAAAGAAATTCCGTTTAGGCACATGGATTTTGATTCTTATTTATATTGGTAAAAAATAAAAATAAAAAATAAAAAATGAAGCAAGGTGTTGTGGGGTTGAGAACGTAATAGAAATTACTCAACCTTTATATATTAGATATAAACAAAATGATTAATTAGTCAATCCACGTATAACAACCTTAATTAGTCACTATAATTTTTACAATTAAGACTTTATAATGTGGAGAAGACATCAAGTATGTGTAAAGACTATTGTTTTAACCGACATGCTTTTGGCCATTTGATGTGTGATTATTTATTTATTACAATATATAATTTCTCTTTCTCTGTCAGTCACATAACGGTAGCACTATCTTAATTATTCTCAATATTCTTATATGTATATATTTCCGTTATGAGGGTTTTAATGTCACAATATTAATGATGATAGTTATTCATAAAAATTCTATGGCTAATCATGATTTGTGCCCAACAATTGACGGAGCAACCACTTCTTACTGACCTGCACTGGGACATTATATCCTCCATATCACCTTACTTGTTGTTGTGGTTGGTTGTAGTTGAAATTGTTTCTTATCTTATAATTTCTTTATATTAATTACCATTCTTTAAATTTCTAATTAATTTTATTTATTAATAAGCTCTCGTTTGTTTTAATGACGTGGGTTGTGACGATATTTCTCTAACAACAAAAATATTTGATATATGATTGCTGATTTATACACATATATATATATATATATACCATACGGGATTAGGTAGGTGATGCTTATGCCTTGCATGAGACGAAATCTTTGGACACCATTCTTTCCTCAAAAAAACAAAACCCTGTTTGTGACTTGTGATGACACGAATTTTTTAAATGTGATAGTAACTGTGTAAACAATTTAAAAATACATGATAACAAGGTATTTATTATTATTCTTTTTTATAAATTTATAGATCAATTTAATCATATCATTATTATTTTACATATCAATTAATTATAATTAGATTTATGGACCTTTAAAAAAACAGCAGAGTCTTCTCACTATTGCTGTAAATTCAAAATTATAGGTATTTCCCCATGTTATTGCTGTAGATTCAAAATTATAAGATGAAGCTTAATCTTTATTTTCTCTTATACGTACGCAATCTTTGCAATTCTGATAAAAGGGACTATTTAAACTCTGTCGTATTCAAACATTCTTTCACTCTCAAGCATATTCAATTTTTAGTTTCTTGTCTCCAAAATTTTCCATGAGGGCTGCGGAATATAAAATTGTATCAAAATCATTTTCCACATTGATCAATCTTTTGTTTTGTCACTAAACCAAAGTCCTGTAAGGAAGAATAATTTAAATGAATAAATAATAATTAATGGATTACAATGCAAACCAACTTAGTTTTGGTTCGATGAATAAAGGAGTGTGTTAATGTAAATTAATTAAGAAACAAGTATTTACGCTTTGTTAGAATCACGGTGACGACATGCTATAGATTGTGTTCAAGTTTATGTGTCACATCATTCAATGGTGGAATTGGAAAACCTACAGCGCAAATAAAATGAAATTTAATTTATTTATGAACACTGCAGATTGCTGGCTGTTAATTATATTTATATGCATAATATTATTTGTTAACTATATATTTCTGAGCAGAACCTCTACTCTTTACTACTAATTAATGACATGTGTCCTCTTCAGCTCTGAATATATCTAATTAAACACAAGGCCAAAGCTACAAAATTAGCTTCCGGACTATACTATATATGAAGCGAATTATCTCATTAACTTTGATTCACGACAGATAAATTATCGAACTTTAAATTCAGTGCAAATTAATTCCTTAATTATATCATATGAAACAAATCATCCTTATTTCTAATTTAAAAGGCCTAATATATAAAGAGATTAATTGTACCGAATTTAAAATTGAATCAACCAATTAATTTGCACCTTTAGCCTAAACACAATCTCCAGAAATGATCCAAAGCTAAACTACAGCCTGTAAACAAGGAATACGAGTCCATACAATATCTTACTCCTCAATATTGAAGCCCATAAACACGCCCTCATAATTCTCTTACATAAAATTTTGAGTTCAATTCTATCATTTGATTTTGGCCAAAATAGGGCCAGTGAAAATTCTTTTTTTTTTTTTTTTTCTCACAGCAATTATGTTTGGATTAATGGATATGAAATTCTCTTTTATTTTTTTCTCTGAATGAAGAGCAAAAATTCGCTTTAATTCAAACCAAAATTTCAGACAAAATACATTTTAAATGTGAGCTTTATATATACATAGTGATGTCAAATTCAGAAATTTTGAAAACGTATCCGCAAAAGCAGATCTTAAAAATATATTTGGGATGAAAATCTCTCTCCTTTGACATTAAAGAAAGAAAACATATATAAAGTAGATATTATCTTTTTCCATAGCTCAGATATCGATCTGCTAATAATAATACCGTAGGCATCGACTCAGGCAAAGGGTACAAAGGCCCCATTCTGCCAGCCAAAAGAGGTTAAAGATGATTTAACAACAACAACTACCTTCAGATTCATGAAGCTTCTATGATTATTAAAGCCACACACACCCCCTTTCATATCGCTCCTTCTTTTCTCTGTAGAATCTCAATAAAGCTTCTTTATAAAAAGTGCCCATCATATTCCAATTATTTTTGAATCATTTTTCTAGGGTTTTTACTCTCTAGGATTATATGTTTCTTTCATATTTAATTATTTATCTGGTTTGGGATTGGGATTGGGACCCTCTTATTTCATTTGCTTTCTAGGAACTATTAAATTTTCTAGGCTCGGTTTGTGAATAAATTTATAAATCAAATTTAATTAAGTATTGAAATATAATTATATATTCTCTAATAAAATAGAACCTTAGGAAACAATTATTATATATGAAACAAACATAATTAGTGGTAACTAATTTCGTGAAGGCTATAAAATTATAGTAAAAATAATGGTCATTACCAAATATCACCTTAATATATAGTTTCTATTTGAGTGTTTATGTAGTTTAATCACGACTGAACTAGGTATAGAAATGGAGTTGGGTAGTCTAATCTTGCATTTGTAGAGTTGGCACCCGAACTTCAGGACCTACTTAAAATCTTAATTATGTGTTTGATTTGACTAGTACTTTGTTAATTAGAGAAGTATTTTCTTGTTTTGAAGTTAGATATCTTTTTTTTCACATATAGCAAAAATATCCCAATATAAATCTTGAAAAACCTGACTAATTTTCCTCCTTTAACGTCATTTTACAATTATAATTAGCATTAATTATGGGATTAATTGAAGAAAAAGACCCCCCGGTCCACCACTAATTAAGAAAGGGAGGTTTGCATAACAAGTTGCCTGACTATGAATTACTAGGAGATAAAATGAATTTACGCAGAGAGAAACAAATAATTAAATAAATAAATAAAGGTAGGATCTAGCAAACTGAGACCTACAAAATAAAGGCAAAAAGCCAAAGTTGGGGGCAGTAGGATAAGCATTAATTCATATATAGAGAAGAAACAGTAATACTATGATGTATTTAATAGAAATATATACGAAATTATTAGAATTGGATGAGTTTGGACAATTTAAAAAAATTTAAAATAAAAAAAATAATTTAAAGATAGTTGAACTGTAATTATAAACCCTTTTTTAATTATACCTTAAATTCCAGACAAGTGATTTTCTTTAATAAAAATTCGCTGAATGAAGTTAGCTGTATCTAAAACAATTCAATTGAGCTGCTTGGCGTATGATGATAGTTTATGTATGTGATTTATTTGCCTTTTTAGGCTAATTAAGGATATCAATTATGTCAGTTATATATAGGAATTAGATTATTGGATGCTCGTTGTCTTTGCCATGTACAGTGCATTAATGTATTATCATAAAATTATTCTCACATTAAACATGCATTTTCAAGTTGAAGGTGCATGCAAATAATCCATTGTAACAATAATTTAATATAACTTGAAAATTCTCAGCTACAAATTTATATAGAATATCATTTCATATGTAAATATTATAAATTTTTTTTTTTTTAGTATACTTATAATTTTTTACATATTCTTTTTTCAGAGCTTTTATAAAAGCATATTTAAACTTAAGGTTCTTCATTGAATTCCTTACCATTTATACGTTTAAGAGCTAGCTCGAAAATCTCAACTCATCTATCGAATTATTTTATTTATTAATTTACTTAATTATAATTTTATTGCTTGTGTTGTAAGTTGCAATTCTATTTTATAATATGTTTGGTATAATAATGAGAAATTAATTCATTCACAGAATTCAATTATACTTTAATATGTATTTATAATAAGATAATTAGGTTAATTTATGAAGCGGCAAATTAGACAGGAAAAAAAAATTATTTGACGTGTATATAGGCTGGAGGAGTGGCGATTTTTAAACAATAGATTACGGTTGCCCCCCACCTGAATCTGAAGTTCCTTTGATATGCCTGATGATGTTGAAAATTGTGTTACTCTCAACAGGTGAGTATTAAGTCATTCTTTTTCTTTTCTTTTTTCTGTAGGGATGTATCAATCAAATGATTCGAACCTAAATTGCAATTTGCAGTTGCCTATATAATTGCATTTCAATTTTAAGTAATAATTAAAAAAAATCTAAGTAATAATTAAAAACAAAAAATCAACTATAGAGCTTCTAAATCGTCTACACAAATTAAGGATTTTTGTTGTTTTTAATTATGAACGATGAACACCAGCCAGCAGCCATATATTGCACGCCAAATTCGAGTGCTGCAGCTGTGTTGCTGCTAGAGGAAACATGTAGACACAACACATGGTTGCAATTTAAAAATGATTCTAATACCATTCAATCAAAATTAATTTGATAAATTGTTCCTGTCCTTACTTAATTCAAAGGAAGACTATTGAGGGCTTCGTAACAATTTTAAGCTTATGTATTTTAATTTCTTGGAAAAATGGAAACAAAGAAATATCAATTATTTAGCCCAAATAGTCCCGTTCTGGCCCGTATCTGAAATATACAATGTGCCCAGGTGCAGGAGTCCTATCATTTCATTGCTGTCGATAACTGTTATTAATTTTGCATATAGTATGATTATAGAAACTAATTATAATTAATTGGAAGCTACACAGTAAGTGGGATATGAAATATATCAACAGTGACTCAAAGATATAGAGCGTGATCACAACTCACATGCACTATGTACTCAAATTTACAATTATCCAATGCAATGGAACTTTGTTTCATTATAAATTAATATTTTTTAAGGAAAATTTATATATTATTGAATACATTTTAAAATTCATATTACATTATTGTGGACTAATACTCCTTCCTTTCCATAAACATTTATTTATTTTTATTCATAGAGATTTGAACAAAATTAATTAAGAAATTTGAAATTATTATAATGTTAAAACTCTCCATCCTATGAAAATAAATTTGGTTTTTTTTTCCTTGTTCATTTTAAATTCAGGAAGAGATTTTACAATGCTATTTATCATGTTGGACTGTAGTTCTCTCATTTTCAAATTTGTGTGAGTTTGATATGCTTTTTTTTACCATGTGTTTAGTTATCTTGGACTGTAATGCTTATATATGCTTATATACCTTCCCCCTAATAGTGGTGATGAGTGCCCATATTAAGGGATCCACCATCAGAGAAACGAATTCAGTAAATTTATGCTAACAAATCATAAATCATGCATTCATCCACTGCTCATGCAAAAATAAGATATACTTTTTTTCTGTTGGGATCCAAGTGTCAGAAATTGCTTCCAGAAGTTCACTGTGACGAACAACTCCAACCACATTAACAAGTCGATACATATATTCTTCCATAGCCTCGAAGTTCCATCCAACTCTACATTTTGCCAGTATGACCAAAACATAACTCCTATAGTAACAAGGATCTCAGGGGCAAAAGAGCAACGGATCAAAATATACTTAACAAAGAGATCAGACATGTGAGGAACATCTTTACATGGGTGTATGTGTACGTATTTAAATATATATAAACTGGTTCTGAATCAGTCTTAAGCTGCCAGGACACCTCAATGCAGGGGAACTCGAGGAGTGCGTTGACGAACTGGTGTCTTAGATGGGCTTACCCTGAACAGAGATGACAAAGGTTGACCCAATCATTCGGCAGTCAGTGTTAGGAAAAGAACCTAATTATGAGATCAAACAATCTAACCTTATTGGCAGTGAACCAAGAACCACACCGCTGCAGTTGAGAGCAGCAATTGCACTTTCAGCCTGATTCAGAATATACTTAATATAGATTAGTTCCTTCATATAGCAATCAGCAATACATTTAGAGGAAACAAACCTAAGGAACCAGCACAAACTGAGCATCCAAATCACATTACATTTAACAGAAATGCACAGGCAAATGCCCTTACACATTTAGATACAATTTTTTTTTTTTTTGTATTTTCCTCCCTTTCATCTTCTCAAGTATAAACTTGGTAATGATCCTTCTCCATTATCACCAAATTAATTTGAATGAGTTAAAAAATAGAAAAATTTAGCATTCCTTTCTTCAATATTCTGCTAAATATTAAAATCACATAGAGTGTAAGCCTATTCAAAAAGACAATTGATTTGAAACGCCTCATAGATGGAATTCCAGCAACACACAAAGGGTTATCCTAAAACTAGTTCTTTTATAGTTTTTCACTCTGAACATGAAGCAGTTAAAACAAAGCATATCATATCACTCAATTGTAGAGGAAACGACCAACAGACGGAACTAATTATTTTCATTTTCTTTTGGTCCCACCCCATATCAGTTAAACAAAAGATTAATTAACAAAACCATTAGGAGGTTGAGCGGATGGGGCAAGAAACACAATAAATAAAACAAAGCAGCGCTATGCGAAAAAATGAAGGCAAATAGCAGCAAATCATCAGCCCAACAGGTCTACATTGACAGCAAAATTCTAAACCAAGTCATCACATTAGTGTAGAAAGTAAGGTCTGGGATAAAATAACAGCAGCCTGCAAATTGGCATGTCTCAACTTGAAAAGTAACCAGAATATAGTCATATAATTATATAGTTATGGTGAGACAGTCACAGGTTCAGGTATTGGTAAGATTTCAAAAGTAAATGCAACAATGATAGAGTTATACCCTAATGAGATCAAATTTAAAGAGAAAATGTTGTGTATTGATTGCTTGAATTTATATTTTAGCTTATGTATCAAGTTTAGACCCATATAAAGGGAGTAAACAAAGAATAGAAAGGAAAGAGAATAAAGCAACCCCAACAAGTTTACATTGAAGAGTCAACTGTGCAATAATAATTATCCTAGAATCGAGAATGCTTTAGCAAGGATACAGTTGTACAAATCACGTAACTTAAAACAAACATTAATGCAGTTTCTATAAGTAAGGTAGATTTTAAGAGAGACTACCAATAACACATCGGATTCCTTAGGGATTGTCTTCATCAGTTAAGTTTCACACAATATTAAAATTAGAAAATAACTGCAACAGAATTTCTGAGACAATAAAGTGAAAACCACTAGAAAACGTATCACCCAAATAAGACTGCAAGACTTGACAGCATAAAATACAAAAAATGCACATCACTTTGGGTATTGATATGTTATAGTCAACCAAAACAAAATCTGAACTACAATAGCTGCTTCATTAATAATGTTCAACAAATTAAGAATCTCTATTACTTGGGTACTTGTGTCTCATACAAAGATCTATAATATAAGCAAAGCTAATCCAGGGGTTGCCGCAGCTGTTTTCTCATAACGAGTCAGAAATTCAATGGAGAACATAAAAAGCTGAGGGGTACTATACTAGCCGAATCCCAAAAGATTGCATCAATGGTTGTTCTGTATCCTTAGACACAGAGCTGAAGAAACCAAAGCGCCTTTAATAGTTTTCCTCTCCCACAGTATCCCAAATTAAGCACTCCTAGTTATTGCTAAGGGTTGTTACTTCTCTTTGAAATTACAGGATAGAACACATCTCTCAACTCATTGTATACTCAGCCGGAAAACGGTTTTCTCTCGCATATTGACAAATATAGTTGTCATTCTAAACAGCCCTAATTTTATCATTATCAAGCAAAATAAATGGCATCAAAATAGGAAGCACGCAAAGGAATCACTTGTAAAAAGCAAATTATTTATATTATATCTTGATCACACCATGGACTAACAAGAAAATATGCACAATGTAGATATTTTACATTCACATGCAACTATAGAAGTTATAAATTCAGAAAAACTAGACAACTAGTAAAGAAAATGATAACAAAGAAGAAACAATGTCAATTTGTAAGAACAAAGTTAAACAAATGCTATAAAGAAACTTCTGAATGATGAAGTTCAGTCAGACATCAAGAACAATCATTGTTCACCTCCATACACTTTAATTGTTCTCTATACTCATGGTCATTGATCTTTCAAGAGAAACAAATCATTAGTCACCTCACAACGTTTCAATTCTTTTCCTACTCACAGCTATTGATCTTTCGTAATAAAAGGTACGCATTATAAATAAAATCTGTCTTCTAATGCCCACTAGCCACTAATAACTCACCTATTTTACAGGCCTCTTTCTAAAATTAAAGCTTTAAGGAGTGGCATCCTGACCTTAACTATCCTCGGGAGTCGAAATCACTTCATACGGAGCAAGCCTATATCTTTTTCAATACTAAGTACCTAGGTCTCCTGTAAAACCCTTCAGTTCCTCAATTAATCCTATTCCCTAACTTCCCAAGTTCTGATATTGATATTCATTAGGAGATTCATAATTCAATAATAAACAAGTATATGCAAATACCATCACAAACTCCACAAAAGCAATACGAGTAGAGTGATGATAATCCCCCAGCAGCCTCAGGCAATAAACCTGCATCAGAATTCAAAAAAGATGTCTCTGTTAAACACATCCCTTCTGATGATGATGCAACTTAAAAAAAATCAAGTTTACATTAGAAATAATTACAAACCTCTCCACAGACTGATTCAAAAAAGAGTTTAACATCTGCTTGAGTAACCTGCAGAAAACAAATAAAAATGAATCACCAAAAGTGAATTAAATTCTCCAATCAGAAGTTCTTTTGAATAGATAAAAATAGACCTTCTTATCAATATTTGTGCAATATATAGTTCTTGTGCACATTTCACGCTCATCATCATTCTGAAATCAAAGGTACTAACTGGTCAGCAAATTATATAGAATTAATTTATAAGGCAGGAACCTACTTTGCCAAAATTTGAATGGGTATATGGCAAGGGATTCTCACCCTAGGCAAAAAGGTTGGATTAACTGGTGCAATAGCTGTTTTTGAGGGCAGTACCCTCACCGGGTAGTATCCAAGCATTGTCCCAGCAAGATTCAAAGCAGCACGTGCACCTTCTGCAAAGTCAAACCAGAGAATCATATAACACAGTTTTTCTTGGATTTGATGTGCTGATGCAAAAGAAATACATAAAACAGGAACCAAATAATTAGAGTAACAATAAGTATTACCCTCATCTGTGAACTCGATAAAGGCAAAACGAAGTACAGAATTGGGATCACCGCAAATACGGCAGTCCACCACCTTCGCATAGGAAAGGAACTTGTTAAAAACATCATTATGATGGGGCAATTCGGATAAGCTGGTAAAATGGCATTACCTGTCCGCAGGCAACAAATAGAGCGGCAAGCTGCTCTTCAGTGACCTAGGTCCAGATAAGAGAAAAGCCAGTAAATAAGCACATATACATGTTTTGTAGACTATATGAAGAACAAGGAATAGAAGCAAAAGATGACTCGTGAGTTCATACTTGTTGATCAATGTCAGACACATATACAGTCCTGCGAATTATATCCTCTCTCTGGGCCATACTTGTCCTGCAGTTCATCCTCTGTTTTCCTTGATTATAATTTTTCTTCTGTGGGGAAAAACACATACAGATATTAATAAATACTATGAAGCATAAGCTAATGCTCCGTTCAATACTTGAGCAGATGATTATAAAAAACCAGTTAAAATTTAGAGCTTTTTAAATATTGAAGAGAAATAAGCTAACAAGTAACAACAAAACCTGTTTGCTTTGTAAATCTAAACAACGCAAAGTAAAAGATTCAAAGTCCAAATTATCTTCTTCTCTCTTTCCTTCATCTTCTCAGCAACCAAAAAATCATCTAAACACAGACAAACCATGCACTACAAAATTCTGAATCTAAAATTTCATCGCTTTGGAACTTAACCTAGCAGAAATTTTGGACCTACACGAGTCCACAAATCCAAAGCTCAAAATCCCATTCCTTTTCCCCTTCTGTAAACTTTGTTATAGTAGCTAGAAAGTACTCGTTTAAGCAAAATAATTGAAGATAAATTTTTTACCTTTCGACCTGCATTTCCATTAAGCTGTCCATTCCTAGCACCGTTGCTATTCATAAATGAGTCGTTACTGTTGTTAGTATAAAACCCCATATTGAGTCCATGATGATTGCCGTTGGCAAGCGAAGGAGGCACAAACTCCTCAGCCATGGGGTTCAGCTTCGAGAACAACTCCTGCAGCTCTCTCATATCCCTCTTGAAGCTCTCTCCCACATCCCCATTTCCCCGCAAATCAGCTCCGCTGCCGTTGGATCGCTGATGATGAGATGGAAAATGATGACCCGCCTGCAGATTTTGAGGCGGCGGTGGCGTCTGCTGTTGGGTCTCAGCGTTGGCCGGGACCTTCATGAAGATGGGCTGAATCAAGGCACCGTTGTCGATGTGAGACCGTACATGGGGGTTGTAATTGTGGTTAGACTGGTCCTGATCATTGGCTGAAGATGACACACTCGAATGTAGACTGGAAGATGAGCTCGAACCCGCACCTATCCCCAAATTCACACCCGCATTCTCTACAACAGCCATGATTCTGCTCTCTCAATTCTCAAAATCAGCTCTCTTTTCTGCTAATCAACGCCCAAATAGACTAAAATCAAAATAAACTCAAGAAATAAAAAAATCACAGCTAGAAATGTTTCTCTTCAATTTAGAAGCCGAATGTCTAAAGAACAAAAGCTAAACTAAAATCGTCTCCATTGAAGAGAACCAAAACCGCCTCGAGATCACCCCGGAGAAAACGAAAAGATGGAAACCCAAAATTTTAAATAACAAAAATACACAGAAAACACAGCGAACAGAAAGAGAAAGAGAGGTAAAATGCAAAAAGGACAAAAAAAAAAAAGATATTAATAAATAATAATAATTCTTACAGTGGGGTGTTATTTTCCTTAGTTGCGTGTTTTCTTTTCCGTCAAAAGAAAAATGAAGAGAAAAAACAAACAGACTGTGAAAATGGAAATGGAAAAGGAAACCAAACAGACAGCGTATGGATCCCTCAGCTTTACATAGCCTCCTTAAAAATGGCACAGAAAAGAAGAACCATTCTTCAACTCTCCAATACCTTCACTGTTTCACAACATACACACCCTTTGCTCTGTATCATACTCCGTATATAATTATATATGTAATATAATACATGCATGCGCATAAATGCCGACGTGGCAATTAATCATTGGAGATTCAATGGCCCAGAGATGTGTGATGCTATCCTGTCGACTATTCACTACCTTTAGCTGTTGCTTGCAGACTGGGCCGCTGCGCCTGCGTACTGAGTTCGGATAGGGACCGTAAAGAGGACTTGGTAAACTGTCCTTTATGCAATTGTACCCTGACGTGTAATTTTTTTCTTTTTTTTTTTGAAAAATAACTAATTTACACAATGCAAATGCTAGCAACATTTTTTATATATTTTTAATGTAAGAAAAAAAAATTATATATATATATAATATTATTAGTTTTTTTTAATAAAAATCTGTATTTTATAAAAATATATATTTTTTATTAAAAATTTATAATAAAAAATATATGAAAAAATGTTGATATCATTGCTCTTGCTAACATTATAGAACCTAAAAAAATGACTAAATAAGTTATCCACGCTAGTCATTAGTTGAAATAGTTGTTAAAACACTTGCGAATTTGTTTATTGGTTAGTTCAATAGAATATTCCTATTTGCACCGTTTCAATTTATTATATACATATTCTTTTTTTTCTTTAGTTTATTACACAGAAATATATAACATGTTTTTGACTTATTTTCACATGGTCAAAAAAAATTTTATTTGTCTTTCCAAATAATTTTAAAAAATAACAAAATTGTAAAATTCCTTCGTTATGAGAATAAATTACAATTTTTCTTTCAATTGTTCGTCAAAATATGTGTTGGAGATCGGTTTCAACCTTCAACTGATACAATTTAGACATTTTTTATGAGTTTTGTAAGCTATTTTGCTCACTTGCTAAACATATGACTGTTCCTTCATCATTTGATGAAAACATCTCAAGAAATAAAAAATAATTCAAACTACTATCTACTTTTCAGGGTAATTATTTATTTAAAAAATTATGAAATAATCATGATTATTATTACTTATTATTGATTTATTTTGTGACAATAATTGTGTTGGAGCTATAATTGATATCGTGGAAATAAAACAGTGTCAACACAAAACATGATTCAGAAGCTTAATTTCAATGTAGAAGAAATATATATTTTACTTCCTTTTTATTTTCAATTTTTTTATAACATTTTTTATAAAATTAATAATAGTAAAAAAATAATAATCTAAAAGAATGAGTTCTGTTAGTATAAAATGCGAATGACTTTACTGCACCAACCAAAAAGTTAAGAGCTCAAATCAAAAGAATGAAAATGTAAGCGGCTTATGAAATGGAATTTTTCCAGAAATTATAAATAAATAAGAAAAAAGTGACCGAAATACTCTCTTTTTTTTTCCCTATTGCCAACGTGACTACCCAGTTCGAACTATTACATAAACAACATTTGATTATGATAAAATTTTCACCACAACTAGTTTTTCATTTTTTTAATCAATCTCTTTGACATTAATTTTTTTAAAATATGACCAGATTTACAAGATCGGTAATAAAAAAATCAGACGTCAAAGCTTTTCTCTTCTTTATCATATTTTCCGACTTCCTTTTGCAATTTTAATATTAAAAATAAATTCAGATGGTCGAAAAACCTTTAACTATATAATTTGAGTTTCAAGCATTACCATTTAAGAATAATTCATTCACAAAAGTAGTTGCAAAATCGTTTAACTCTGCAGATTTTCTGTCACTTTTTA
Source organism: Balakata baccata (assembly GCA_949630135.1). NCBI lineage: Eukaryota > Viridiplantae > Streptophyta > Magnoliopsida > Malpighiales > Euphorbiaceae > Balakata > Balakata baccata. Next base: position 72,014 of record CATIWF010102609.1, on the reverse strand, counting down.
AACCACGAAATTTATACTTTTCGACTCTCCACATCCAAATGAATTTACTGGTTATATTTGATAATCATTTCACTATATCGTAAATTTTCCGATATATGGGGATGAAGTTGTTATTTACTAAATATATAATAATAATAATAGACAAGTGACCTACATATAATAATAATGATAAATAAATTTTTTTCTCCATCTCTGCTCGAGTCTTCATGGTTTATCCCCTAAATCTCTAACCTTTTCCTTAATTATGAACTAATATTCATTAACCTCAGACGTTTATTTCTTTAATATTTAATTAACACACTACTAATAGCGAGAAGAAATTGTCCCACTGTAATCTCTCCATCCTATATTAGTTTCGTCCCGCTTGCTTATCCATCCGTCTTTAAATTATGCTTTTATTTCTAAAATAATTCAAATTATGGAAACGACGGAGACAAAGGAGACGGCGAGGACAGCAGGAGAAGGATGAGTAAGAGAAGGGGAGGCGTCGGTGAAGCTACATTCACTTAAAGTGAATAATTTCTCTCTTAAATTTTAAAAATACGTATAATAATATATAAGTTTATATTATTTTTCAATATTTATAATTTCCAAAATAAATAGATTTATTCCTGTAACTTAGGATTTCCTTAAAAAAATAAATTTACTCTCCAACTCTGGTTCAGGCACCGCAATCGAAGAGAGACAAGTGTCACAACGGTTCTCACAGTAGAAATGGCATAGTGGCGTAGTGGTTGAAGAAAATGAGAAACATACATATATAAAGAAGGAGAAAGAGAAGGATAAGAGAATGAGTAAAATTAAAAAAAAAAATACAGAATGACTATTTATAGTATTATATTATCACCTGTCTTTTTTTTTTTTTTTTGCTATTTAATTTGCTGCGTTAGTTGTGTTTTTTTTTTTTCATAAAATGATGGAATTTTACATGATTTACTGAAATTTAATTTTTTATTTTCAAGACCGACAATTTGGTATTATTTCATCTTTATCAAACCTACTTTTCACTTTTACTAATTTTTTCAATTTTACCATTTTTCCTCCATCCTTTTTCTTTCATATTTTTTCAAGTGATGTAAATTTCTAATTTGGTCGAAACGCTGCAAAAACTAATCATGCTCACCTACGCTGGATATGACTGTTAAACTCATCCACCGTGTAAGATTGCTTAAATTGAACCGGATATTGCATTGTCTACGATTATCTTTTTCCTTTGACTGTTGATGTTACTGTTGAACTTGATTTTTTTGGGCTTGGCTTTAGCATTAGTTGCTTCTTAATTCTTTGCTAGCCTACGGTGAAAGAAGGGACAAGACAGTATGCGAGCATTTAATGGAGAGAATAATTGTAATTTTTCTTTTTAGCTTCATTAATTAATTAGAAGCAATTTATGTAAATTGCTTCAATCTTGGGGCAGATTTTAGTTTCTTTTTCTTTTTTTTTATGTAGTTTGAAAGAAATATAATTTTAAGTTTTCAGAAGTTTCATTATATTACCCCATAAATTTTTCTAGTTTAATAATTATTATCTTACAATTAACCATCTATTATTCTTATTTTTCTTCTTCTTTTTTTAATACGGACAATTCAACCGGTTATCCCTAAGGTATTATCAATGAATTTATAAGGTATATCCAAAGTATTTCAAAGATATATCCGAGATATTCACATGAAATTCCTAAAAGTATATCCAAAATATCTCTAATGTATATTCAAAATATTCCTAGGAAATTCATTGAGAAGTTCCAAGGTATACCTAAAGTATCTTAAAGGTATACCCAAAGTATTCTCAATGTCTACCAAAATATCTACAAGATATACCAAAAGTATTCCGAAAAGGTATCCTAAATTATTTGTTTAAAAATTTGTGATAATTTGAATTTTAATTGAATTCTGTTTTTCTTATTATTTTTCGTTAATTATCAATTTTTTTGTTCTATTTTTTTATTATTTATTAGTGAAAATTAAATCAAAATATGTACAAAGTATACCGAAAATATACTGTATAAACATATTTTGGAGTGATTTTAAAATTTATGTACTATTGTAATTTTAGAAAATTATTTTCAATAAAATTGAAAAAACTTTTAGTACCGAAAAAATATAAAAAGTTATCATTTTTTTTTTATGATATTTTTGTAAAATTTTCTAAATTTATTGATGCTTTGCGGTCCATTTAGATAGGCAGCCCAAGAAGTAGCCCAATTCAGAAGCCGCAAAATGGAGTCAAACAGAGAAGCGGACGCCAAATATTTCCAAAATTTACCCTAACCCCTTGCCGATTCCGCGGTTCCTATGCCAAATGCCATTTTCCGTGTGCGCAAATAGAGAAAGACGGGGAAACAGATCCCTACTCTTCCCCGTAGAACAGTTTTTGAGCTTCTGAATACGTTCTCGCAGAGCCAAAAGCAAAGAGCGACTAGCTACGACCAATCGGAGGAACATCTTCATCTAAACTCAGTTCTGAAATCTTCAGGTACTCATTCTTCTTGGATAGTTTTATGCTACGTATCCGGTCAGAATTAGGGTTAGTTGTTAAATTCATCTGTAATTCAGTACTCGACGATGTGAATTAATTTCGATTTAATTAGGTTTCAGAGCAAGTGGGTTTTGGTTTTTGCTTTCCTGTTGAATCCTCGGGCGGTTTTCTTTCCTTTGGGGGTTAGTGGGGCACCAGAGTAGAGGACATGAAGGGGCGGTCGCACCGTCTTCCGAGTCATGAGATGCACGAGGATTGGGTCGATGGCTCGTGGACAGTGGATTGCGTATGTGGTGTGAATTTTGATGATGGGGAAGAGATGGTAAATTGCGATGAGTGTGGTGTCTGGGTGCATACACGCTGTTCACGGTACGTAAAGGGAGAGGAGTCGTTTGCCTGTGATAAGTGCAAAAGCAAGAATAATAAGGATGATAGCGAGGAGACTGAAGTTGCTCAATTGCTGGTTGAATTGCCTACTAAAACTATTCGACTAGAAAGCAATTATGCAGCAACTGGTCCTGCACGTCGGCCTTTCAGACTATGGACTGATATACCAATGGAGGAGAGAGTACATGTGCAGGGCATTCCAGGTGGTGATCCTTCATTGTTTACTGGGTTGTCTGTTTTTACTCCAGAATTGTGGAAGTGCACTGGGTGTGTGCCTAAGAAGTTCAATTTTCAGTACAGGGAGTTCCCATGTTGGGATGAGGAGGGTTGTAGGAATGAGGAGGATCATGAGAATACAGTTGATAAAGGTGCTGGTGTTTTATTTTCATTGGCTAAGCAGACTGTGTTAGCAACCCCTGATACAGCCTTGGTTGGCATGAGGGGGAGAAGGGAGGAAGACGTTTTGGATAGGAAAGAGTACTCCAAAGAAGGGAAGAATTGGGTGAATGTGGATGGTGATGTTAGTCATTCACCAATTGGACTTACAAAAGAGAGAAGTATACTTAGACCAATTGTGATACATTCAAGCAAGCGCAAGAAAGAAGACCTGGGAATGTTCAAAGAACAGAGTGGAAAGAAGAAGGTCAGAACTACATACAATGAGGTGGATGCAAAGAAGAGAGTGTTTCATGTTTCCAGAACTGGTAATTCTATGCAAACTGCCAGGCTTTTGTTCACATAGATTTCATTTTATTCTTTTCCTAAAATTGGTTCCTTTTTCCCCTACCATGTACATAGTTTATACTAATGTCTAATAGCATGAACACTAAGGGTGAGTCACATGTAGCGTTAGACATGCATTTGTTGACTTCGATTCCTTTTCTGTTTTTATTCTTATTACTAGCATTGACATCCACCAGTGATGCAAAACCATTGGATTTTTATGAAGATAGAAGCTCAAAGTCTATCAAGAATGATTACCAGAGTACTAAAAACACAAATCTAAGGGATTCTATAATTGTCGAACGTGAATCAGATTATTCTGTTTCTATGGATAACAGTCTTGGTAAGGCTAAGAACAGCACAGCAGTGATTGAGCATTGCTCGGTGACTGTATCTGCTGACATTTCTAAACATGATTTTCCTACTGGAGATGGATTAAATGAAAAGAAAGCTAATCATGAAGGTGTGGGGGTGGTTGAGAGTTCTTCCAAATTTGACAATGTAGCTGCATCAGCAATGGAACATATTGATGTTGAGAGAACATGTGTAGAACGAGAGGTAAGCTTTTCTATGCAATTATTATCCTTTTAGCAGTAGATATTTGCATTTTCCACCTTTCAGTTAGGATAAAGCTGTGTTCTGTTCCCATAGGATTGCACGTTGATGTAAATTGTAAGCTATAATGCTGGGTGCAAGTTTCTGACGCAAGATTTCCTGTACACATGCACTAATAGCATTTTATTGGTTATGTATATAAACTAACTAATCTGATAAGATGGTGAATTTAGTTTAAATAAAATTTAAAAAATACCATAAACATTTTCTATGATGTATTTGGGTACATAAGTTTTAAATGCTACCTGTAAAAGCATTATAGAAGCTTTACTTTGGGAACCTATTATCCACTGAAAGATCACAAAGTTTTATAATTTTATTCTTGCCACAATTCAATGCCTTCCATATGCTTGAATATTATAGTTTCTCACAACTAAGAATCTAAATGAGTGAGAAATATGCAATTACGTAGATAACTAATTGTATAAGTGATTTCATTAGATTAAGAGACATATTCAATATGATTTGCATGCATACACATTTTTACGTTACTTATACAAACAAGTCAAATGTGCATTGGTATGAAATCTTTCTCTTGAAAGAGGATTAGAGGAACCACTTTGTGAGGCAAAAGTGAAAGTAAGCACATCTTTAAAGAGATACAATTCACATTCTTGTAGAAGGCTCATGGCTGTAGGCGTCCACTTTGCCATGCACACCATTTTTTGTACATATGAAATTGTGCTTCCTTTGGCTTTGTTATAGTATACCTAATCTACATGTTGGATAAGATAGCAAGTGGTTACTGAGATGACATATAGGGAAATATTGGGAAAGGATTTTGTGAATTAGATGAGGCGCTAAACCAGGTGTATTGTAGGAAACAGAGTTATGTGGCAGAGCCCTACTAACCTGAAGTTAATGTTGAGCTGAGTTGGAAGCGTTAATACATCAGTTGACTACTTAAGTTGAAAATTAAGTGAAAGTTGAATGTGAGATGGCCAGATGGGTGAAGTGAACTTGGAAAGGACCCTGATTGAACATGCAAATTCAGTATACAACTTAAAAGGGAAAAAAGAAAACCATAAAATTAAATATCTAGAAAAACCAAAGGTATATTTATATTTCTTCTTCTTCCTCCTCCTCCTTTTTTCTGAAGATGCATATGTATATCTTATTGGAAATTGCAACGCAGCATATTTTATTAGTGAGTATATTCATTGTATGTTGAAAAAGAAATGCTGTTATAGAAATCTAGCTCAACATTCTTTTACTAATACAGTTTTGACCAGAACTATTTGCAGCCTTCCTACTTGTTCTCAAGTTAATCATGCTGGGATATGAGTAACATGCCTACTCTCATTTTAGGTGCAATCATATATTCATTACTTGTAAACATTTTTGCTTCTCCTAATGTTGATGGAATGACTGACTTCTGCTTGCTTTAGGGAGATAATGCTGCAAATAGTAATCTGGATGATAATGTGGAGGGCTCTGTTGAATGTGATGTGAAGTTTCCAACTGATGGGTTGGCTTGCACTGATTTAGAAGCTAAAGACAATCGGATTAATGGTGATAGTGGCATGTTTGCCAATTCTGTGCAGCCTAATGTTAAAGTAGATGCAGATAATGATAATTCTAGTGGGGTCTTGAATGGTCAATCTTCTGCAGTTGATGCAAAAGATATTGGGGCTCCTGACAATGACGTCAATGAAAATCTTAAATTGAATAATGTAGCATTAAGTAGTTCACCATCTGGAGACTGTAAGGCTCAAGAGACTGACATAACATCAGAAGCAGTCAGTGATTATCATGCAGGTAAACACGATGAAATAGCTGGAGGTCCTTTTCGGATCAAACAAGATTTAGAAGGGTCAGAGGGTCTAATCCCATTGCCAAAATGCTCTTCAGAGCCTAATCTTGGTTCAGCATTGTCTAAAGAACTGTCAGAATCGAGTGAAAATATTTTAAATTCTTTGGCATTACCCAGTCAGAATAAAATTGTTTTATGTGTAGGAAAGCCATCTTGCAGTTCTCCCACTGTTTTAATCTCCAAATCATCTTTTAGTGACACTGCTAGATCTGCAGATAATCAGGATTCTGATCCTAACACCAAGCAGCGAGCATCGTCCGAGTGCAACTCTATTATTAAGAAAGATCGAGCTGCTAGTGATGTAGTCAAACTCAAGCATGAAGACAGTCAGGATGTGTCAAGGAAAACACCAAAAGAGCGTCCAAAATCCTCTATGAATTCTGCTTCAAAAGCGTCAAACTCGAGCAATATTTCACATACATCTCTTAAGAGAGCTGTTTCTGATTCGAAAGATTCTGTACATTGCTCATCCTCAAAAACATCTTTAGCACATAATTCCTCGGAGGCTGCTGGAGTGCTGCAAAATGAATGTTCTTCACGGGTTCAGAGTAAGACATTGGCTTCAGGTTTACCTTTAAGAGGTGAAAAGTTTAATCATTCTAATGGCCAGTCATCATCCAAGGGAAATCATTCGTCATCTATGAATCCTCCCCCATCTACAAATTCTTCTACTTTAAGTGATGAAGAGGTGCTAACATATTATCCATTTCTTCTTATTGGTGTTGAATTCGTTTTGGAATTTTTTTAGCTTGTTTACATTTGAGATTTTCTTTTCTTTTTCAATTTTGATCTGTCAGCTTGCTTTGCTTTTACATCAAGAACTCAATAGCTCTCCTAGAGTTCCTCGTGTTCCACGTGTTCGCCATGCAGGGAGCTTACCCCAGTTGGCATCTCCAACTGCAACAAGCATGCTCATAAAGCGTACATCAGGTTCTGGAGGAAGGGATCATAGTTCGGTAAGATTCACATTGCAAGAAAAAGGGATTTTCAAATTGTTTGAGTGTTGCATTTGTGAATGTGGGTTATTGCTCTGGTATTTCCTTAAATCTAGTCTTGTAATTGATGAAATTTTGCAGGTTCCAAGAAGAAAAAATAAGGATGCATCTAAAGATGGATTGTCCTGTTCTAATGATCCTGATGATGAGGCCAAAAAGACCGATAGAGGGCCATCTTCACCTGATCTGAGGAGACAGGATACAGGATATACTGCTGATGAGTTGACCAAGAGAGAGGATAATGGATATTCAGCTGCAGTACATTCTTTGAAGAAAAACATCCTTCCTACCTCCACTTCAACTGCAAACAGTGGCCCATCTTCATCTATTGAGATTAATGACCATCATTTATCTTCTGTTCGCAATTCACCAAGAAATATGTCTGATGAGGAGACAGGGACTGTTCAGTGTCCAGTACATCGCACTTTACCAGGTACTTAACTATCAAGGAATCAAAATCCTATGTATATTTCTTTTTAATCTTTTGTATTTATGTATATTCTATTATTTTTTCACCTGTAGGCTTAATCAATGAGATTATGAGCAAGGGAAGGCGCATGACATATGAGGAACTTTGTAATGCTGTCCTGCCGGTATATTTCTGTTTCATATTGAATGAAGTGCCCATTATTTGGTGAATGTTTATTTGCCTTCTATAGAATGTAAAAAAGTGCATTGTTCACTTGTATTTATTTCCATCTGCAGCATTGGCACAACTTGAGGAAGCACAATGGGGATCGTTATGCATATTCAAGTCATTCTCAGGCTGTTCTTGACTGCCTTAGGAACCGACATGAATGGGCTCAATTGGTGGATCGTGGTCCCAAAGTAAGCTGACTAATTGTTCTCTATGGATGTGTGTGTGTGTATGTATGTATGTATGTATATATGGAAATGCAAGGTACAATTTTGATTAATTGACAGTCCTAGTGGCATAGGCCTTAATCAGAGTAGTTTTGTGTGCTTTTCTGTTCTTTTTGTATAAAATAAACTCAACAATTTCAGTAAGTGCCCTAAAAGGAATTGATTATGTTTAGTTTAATGGTAAAAAGAACGAAGTACACAGTAAACCGAAAACAAAGCAATTGCAGAGTGTGCTATTTTAGATATTAATAGGCAGAAACAACTTACAAATTATATATCAAGAAAACTTGGCCAATTAACGAAAATCAGGAAGTTTATTTCCTATGTGTACCTATCAATTATAAGTAGCATTGGTGATAGTTTGTACTGTGAAAGGTATAACCATTAACTAAATTTTAATTTTGATTACCATACTGCAGACAAATTCGAACAGGAAAAGGCGCAAGCTAGATGCTGAGGAATCGGAAGATAATGACTATAGCAAGGGAAGACCTGCGAAGGAAGGTGATGGCAAAAGCCTCGAGTCACAAAGAGATGAGTTTCCAAAGGGCAAGCGAAAAGCAAGGAAACGAAGGCGTTTGGCGTTGCAAGGAAGAGGAATAAAGGAAATTAGGAAAAGGCGGAAGGCAGATTTGCTCAGTGATGATGATAGTGGGCCATTTTCTAATTCAAGTGAGGAGAGTCTGTTCAGTGAAGATGAGATTCGGGGTGGTGGAGATGGAAGTGAGGCCTCGGATAGCTCAGATGAGACAGGGACAATGTAACTCTTTAATGTTTTAAGTTTTTGATATTTGGTATGTCTTTTGAGTTAGAGTATTGTGGGGAAGATGGTTACCCATTGTGGCTGCTGCCGTTAGTTTTCAGAAAGCCCTGTATATTTCTTGTGGAATTTTAGCTAGTTGGTAGTGTGGTAATTGCTGTAATATGATATCCGGCCCTGACATATTAGACCCTGTAGACTTGCTAGGGTTTGTTGTGCCCTGTTCAGTTGAATATCATCACTTCGTCCTGAAGCCTAATTCGCAGTTGGCCTATGCTTGCTGGGAAGTAGGGAAGTTGGAGCAAAGTCTGAGACTAGTGTACATATGTATTTTTTGCAACATTATAGAAAGGCTTTATTATTATTATTATTATTAATTTTTTTTAATTTTTTCCCCTTGTGTGTAGAGACATGTTGTGACTCGCTCCATTAGATTTTGCAAAATTTGCTGAAACAAGCATGGGATTGCTTGTTTAAGCTGGGAGAGTCCAGTTAGATTTCTTTATTCAAATTCCCTTTTTTTTTATTATTATTATTTTTGATCGGGATTAAAAGGAAATCCCATTAAGTATTACAATTCTTTTTTAGTATGCATGAAATTCAACTTTACCATGAAAATGTATATGACCTTGAAGTATGTACAACCAACACGTGAACATTGAGTGTACGTTTTGAGTTTCAACATACAAAGATTAACCGATAATTCGTTATTAAAAAAAAATGTAGAAGTAATTTCTCGGGGGACTTCAAAAGAAATAGGAGGAAGGAACTAAGAAAACAAAGGAAAGATACATTTTCATATAAATGAGAATTAGAGAGAGGGTTTTAAATTTGATATCTACCGCTGTAGCTGGTAAAATGGTCCGTACCGACTCATCTTTTATAAAAACAACAAGGTCGTTGAGGAGACGGTAAACACACACGCTCTCTCTCTCTCTCTCTCTCTCTCTCATTCCTTCCTTGTTTTGGTCTCTTGCCAATCAAACCCTTAAATCTAGGTTCTCTCTCTCTCCTGTCTCTTCGCAAGCTTATTTACATTTCTAATATCTATTTATCTATCTGTAGAAGTCTGTCTTCATCGATCTCAGATTCGTATTTACTGTAGGTGATTTTATTTATTTATTTTGCCGATTGGGAGCTTTATTTTGGCAATTGATTGATTTTTTTCGGCAATTGATTTATTTATTTCTAATGTGTACAGAGTTTAGGTTCTGCCATGACGATCGCGGATTCCGGATGTTTGATGGAGAATGGTGGGAGTTGCTTGCCTTGCACGCCCGAGGAAGAGAAACAGATCGTCAAGGAGTTGATGGATGAGGCTGAGCTTGATTTGAGAGAAGGCAACTTGTACTACGTTATTTCTGCCAGGTATTTTTTTAAATTCTTGCTCCATGGTTTTTGTTCGCTTTTTTAATTCTTTAATCGTGGGTTTGATTCCGCTTCTTTGCGATTTTAGTTTGCATGCCCACAATTTATGAATTTTATACTTTCTAATTATGCATCCGATTGCAATAAAACTTTTTATCTCTTTTTTTTTTTGCCTTTTTAAGTTATAAAACTTTTGTTTTAAATTTTGTATCTTAACTGATCATAGCTTGGCCGATTTGGAAACCTTGAATTAGGCAGCTGTCGTTCCACATTTCGTTCTAGCTTAATTGGTCGAAACGACTAAGCTAAAGAAAATTTTCTCCATGACTGATAAGATTTTGGTGGTCCCTGAAAATTTCACTAACCCTAGCTTGTTTTAGAAAAAAACAAAAACTGGGTTGTTACTGCATTGTGCTTTGCTATATTAATTTTGTCTGCATGTTGTCAACATGTCAGGTGGTTCGCAGGATGGGAGAGATATGTTGGTCAGGGTGTCCACTCGGTTGATGGGAAGTCTTCTGATCCTCAAGATATAGATGTGATTCCTTCTGGATCCGCTGATAGACCTGGTCCAATAGATAATTTTGATATAGTTGAAAGTGGAGGTGACGGTGAGGGTGATGATCTAGAGATTTGTAGAACCTTGCTGGAAGGAAGGGACTACATTTTAGTTCCTCAGAAAGTTTGGGAAAAGCTTGTTCTGTGGTAGTGGATTCTCTCACTTCATTTCCCTTGTTTTGATAATTGGATATCTTGTCAAAACAGTTCCTTGATTTTGGAGACCTGATTATTATATAGGAGACTGATATAGGCTTGGTACTTTATATGAAATCATTAATGCCAATATGGCTCTAGGTTTAATCATTGATCATTGTCGCATGAGTGTTGGATCTCATGAAAACAGTTCCTTCATTTTAGAGATCTTAAAGATTCTGCTGGGAATTAATATATGTTTGTTATTTTATCTAAAGCCTTGAACAACCTGAAAGTAAAAAATGAACTATGTGGCTTCAGTTTAGTCTTAATCATTTGTTGTTATTGTATCAATTGTTTAATTCCACATCTGCAGTGCATTACAGTCTCTATCAAATGGTTTACGTTTTTGGTTTCATATGTCGGACTTTTTCAAACAAAAGTTGTGGAATTGAGGAAAATAAATTGTAGGATTCTTCGCAACTTTTAAGTTGTCCAATATTGGTCTTTTTCCATGCTGTTGCTAACCTTCCCTCTCCCTCTCTAACTATTGAAAAAAGTTCTGATTTGATGGTGCTGAAGATATCCAGTCTATCTATAATTTGAATTTTTATTTTTCCTTTTTTCAGATAATTGTATCTCTCTGTAATAAGCAATTGCTTTTGGAATTTGAACCTCTATCTTAGCCCTTTCCTGACAATAAGAATTCATGAAGTTTAGGCCTAATATTGAAAATTTGGTAACTTAAAAGCTCTTCTTTGACTTCTTGTCATCTTATGTTTCTATGTTCTCTTTCATTTCTTAGGTACAAGGGAGGACCAATATTGCCAAGAAAGATGATTTCACAGGGTCTTCTTAACAAGAAGCAGTTTAATGTGGAGGTTTATCCTCTTCATCTCAAGTTAATTGATTCAAGAGATAATAATGAAATCAATATAAAATTAAGTAAAAAGGTATGACATTTCTCATAATTTCCAATGTCGCTCCCATGCCTACACATACAATCATGTTCTCTATTTTACTTATCTTCTTTGCATTAAACCTCGTCTGGCTTAAGCAGTTGATAATTTGTGATTTTCTTTCAACAGTGTATCTGGCTTCTGGTCGCTAACACCGCATTTTGTGCTAATTCACAGTTCCTGTAGCCACTTTGACCTAGGACAGATTCAGAATGCACATGGGGACACTTATGTGGGTTTTGGGGGCTAGGAATCTGGGATACTCAATATTTATATATATTGATAGGATTATTTCAAGGTTTCTGACTTCCTTAGGGTTAACATTTGAGCAGTTATTGGCCCTCGAATTCCCCTGTTCTGCATATCTATATGCGCGCAAATTTAGGCAAATGTTTCTCTGAAAAGAAGTTATTGGGCCCAAACTTGCCTGCCAAATGTATAGGTCTAATGGTGGGGATGCTGGATTCAGGTTAAAACACTAAATTAAGGGAAAGTGGATTAGTCAATCTCATATTTTTCTGTCAGGAGGAATGAAATGATGTGATATTCTATTTAATTAACTGAGATATGTACAATTGAATACTTGATAATTCTGTGAGTTTATTATTATAACTTTTTCCCCTTCTTAGAGCAGTTTTTATATGGCCTATCAAACTGAACACAACTCTTTGAATTGTTCAAACTAGGTAATATGTGGTTCCAATTTTCTTTTCAGGCCTCTCTGCATCAGCTTTATGAGAAGGTGTGTGCACTTAGAGGAATAGAGCGGCAAAAGGTTTGTTATTAGTGACACAGCATTTTAGGGTGGATGTAATTTTATTTAAATTCTGCCTTGATCATAAATTCTTATTTTCTTTAATTCTTGAGTATTTAGTGGGTGTTGATTTGGTATTATTTCTCATATTTTTTTTTAATTAGAAATTCAGTTTGTGAAATCAAATTTTTATCTATAAATATAAATGAGTGGAGTTTTTTCATTAATATAAAAGATGGAACTGAAATTTTTTCGAAAATTCTTTTCCTGATTTTAGTTAAAAGAAAAACTCAGGTCCTGGAGTGTAATAATCACTGTATGTTATTTTGTATGTTGTATTGGGCTTACAAATTGGCTTCATGCATGTTAAGATTCTTTTTTCTTTTATATCTAATGTATGTTGACAGGTTATTATATGGGACTACTTCAACAAACAGAAGCAGACACGGTTAGTTGATTCAAACCATACATTGGAGGAGTTCACATTGCAAATGGACCAAGAGGTATGATCTGAAACTAAGGTTACATTCTATTAATGAAAACAATGTGGAGGAATCTCAGTTAGAAGGTTTAGGAGTTTAGAATTTCCATTTCATCAAACCATTCTCTGTAGCTGTCAGTTTTGTGCTTTTAATAATTACAGGTGACTTTTAGTTTCAATTTTTGTGCAAGAAGTGGCATGATAGAATTCTATGGACAAAATAGCGCAGGAGTATAACTGTAGAAACTGATTAGGGCAAAGTAAATTGATTTGATACATTAGGGATCAGTAAACATTGGATTAAAGTACAGTCATTACAAATCTTTCTAATGATCAGTGAATTAGAATCAAGTACAGTGTCTAGAATCTCAACATGGGACTGTTACTGCAGCTTTGGTGCTCAAGGGCGTGATGCTAATTATAAAGATGCAGTCAGAGAAAACATTGAACACTTGTTTTTTTTGTTGTCATACTAGTGCTAGTTACATATTTTCTTTTCCTATTGTATTCTTTTGTTTTTGCAACCTGCTGGACTTCCCTCCTTCCTTTGGTACAAATATCTCTAGGTTTGATAATTGGCCTGAGTTTTCTTCATCGATATGGTTGACGCATCCTTTCCTCTGCACAGATTCTTCTGGAGCTGCAGGCTGATGAGTCTTTTCCTTCTCAATCTGGAAAGGATTCAACAGGAAATGAGCTGGCCTTGGTAGCCTTGGAACCTTCAAGGACCTCTCTATCGATTGCAGGGGGGCCAACATTGTCAAATGGTCATTCAAGTGCTTATAGCTTGAATTTAAGGCCAGGAAGTGCCTTAAACTCAGGAATACCAGATTCTGATGATGGATTTGGTGCTTATAGTGCTGTTAGAAGAGTTGAGAGGGGAGGTTTGGCAGGATTGCAGAATATGGGAAACACCTGTTTTATGAATAGTGCTCTCCAATGCTTGGTCCACACTCCCCCACTTGTTGAGTATTTCTTACAAGATTACTCTGATGAGATCAACACAGAAAATCCTTTAGGAATGCATGTAAGTGGCTTGAGTTCCCTATTTAAGGCATTTAGTTGTTCTTATGTGTGAATTCTTGAACCATGTGAAAGTTTGTTTTCTAAGCACTTGATGTTGAATTGCTAACTTATGTTGTAGCTGTGTAGGGTGAACTTGCACTTGCATTTGGTGACTTGTTGAGGAAACTATGGTCCTCGGGAAGAACTACAATTGCACCACGTGCATTTAAGGGAAAACTGGCACTATTTGCTCCACAATTCAGTGGGTACAATCAACATGATTCTCAAGTTAGTACTTTATGAATTCCATATTATTTCATTCTCAACAACTTGTGATTCATATGCATCTAAATATATCTTTTGTTTATGCTAAAATTTATGCATGCATAATTATATGCTCTTATAATGTGAGAATGGGAATTGTTTAGATCTCTTGATGTGTAAGGGAACATATTAACTGCTTCTATATCATTTTTTTTTTAGCATTGTGATAAAGATTTAGATATGATTGCCATATGTGATAAAAAGAGATTTTAGTTGTGATTTAATGCAATATCTCACAACATAGTTATGTGGACATTATGTGTTTCACATTGTGCTTGTTTTTTAGTTCTTGCCTGTACTTGTATGTTGGATGCTGAGGAGTTATATAAAGAAATTGTTTGTTATCATTGATGGGATTCTTTTTTCTTCTAGGAACTCCTTGCATTTTTACTGGATGGGCTACATGAAGATTTGAATCGTGTCAAACAGAAGCCCTACATTGAAATAAAGGATTGGGGTGGTCGTCCAGACGAGGAAGTGGCAGATGAGTGTTGGAGAAATCACAAGGCTCGGAATGATTCAGTAATTGTGGATGTTTGCCAAGTAAGAAAATTTTAGGTTTTAACAGTTTGTTCTTTTTTGGAATGTTGTTTATAATAAAGTCATGTTTTCTGTTTACTATTTTACTCTTTATTATGGAACATTTTATGTAATGTGGTCAGACACAATTGTCACGGGTATTCCTGAAACTAACCGATCCTTAGTGCTCAATTGGCTTGATTAGCTGCAATCTTTTGCCAATTTTACACTGATCTGGATATTATGTATGGCATTGAGTTCAGAATTTCTGATTTGTATCTCCATATCCTGAGAACAGTTTAAGCTTTCTTTACCTGGAGTTATTGGAGGACGAATTGGCTTATACTGGTTGACTAAGCCAAGAAAAAACAGCACCTCTTTGCTTATACTGTTTCATGCTTCTCATTTGACTATTAAAGATGTTTGTGAACCATTCATTTATTCATGATGGGAAAATAGCATAGTTGTTAAAGGCGAAAAGCGCACCAAAGCGCTAAGAGCTTTTATTGCGTAAGGCGCAAGGCGAGGCGTGTGCCTGACAAAAGTAAGGTGAAAAAGATAAAATGAAATAAAATAAACATAGAACTCATAACACAACACATACATAAAATAAAATCATAAACTTAACTCAATACCAAAGTAATTCAAAAGAGCAATACATAATATTCAAAATGTACTTAAAACATAATAAAGAACATGCGTAAAAGAGGTAATAAAAATAAAATATAGTCCTATAAATAGTTAGAAGGCCTAGTCTTAAAGTGGTACTATTATACTATAGAAATCCTAAAACATTTTTTATTACTAATTTACTATAAGTTTATAGTTATAGTTTTGTTTCTACACTCCTAATCTTCTACTAAATATTAATTATAATCATCACATTACTAATCACTCATTAGCAATAAGCTTTATGTAGTTTTCTTCTTCTTCTTCTTTAAAATCTTCTTCCTCTTCTTCATTGCCCTCTTCCTATTCTTTTAATCTTTTTTTTGTTTTTGGGTGAAATAATCAGGTGTGGGTACTGGGTAAGCCCCACGTAATCTACTTTAAGTGTATGATAAAAAGCTGAAATTGTTTTATCTTAAAAAACCAGAAATATATAATAAAAATCTTAAATATTAAAGAGGCGCGCCTCATCTCACCTCGCTTGTGCCTCTTTGAGGTCACCTGCCTTTGGGGGTTTGAGGCACTACTTTGTCTTAGAGGCGCTCCTTTAACAACACTGCAAAATAGCTTATGATTTCAATCATTTGCATGCAACTGGTTTCAATTTATAAAATTGCATATTCTCCTTGTACTAGGCATCAGCTATTTATAATAATATCATTTGGCTAAAAAGCTTACTGGCTGACCAAGCATGTAAACCTATGTTGAACTATTGTGTTCTGTTGGCTAACCCTTTTTTTTTTTTTTTACATATTGATTCAGGGTCAATATAAATCAACACTGGTCTGCCCACTTTGCAGCAAGATTTCAATTACTTTTGATCCCTTCATGTACTTGTCTCTGCCACTACCTTCAACTGTCACTCGTTCAATGACAGTTACAGTTTTTTATGGTGATGGAAGTGGTCTTCCTATGCCATTTACTGTGTCAGTGTTGAAAAATAGTCTTTGTAGAGATCTTACTCAGGCACTGGGAACTGCATGCTGTTTGAGAAGTGATGAAAGGCTTCTGCTGGCAGAAGTAAGTAGTTTTTACTCGTTTCTAGTTTCTTTTACTGATAGTAGCTAAAGTTTCATATTTATGCTTTTGCAGGTCTACGATCATAGGATTTATCGTCTTTTTGAAAATCCATTTGAATCATTAATTTCTATAAAAGATGAAGAATGTATTGTAGCCTACCGGCTTTCTAATAAAGGGTCGGGGAAGAAGCTGGAAATTGTTCATCAGCAAAGGTACAATTACTTAACTTCTAGCTTATTGGTTTGTCCACTTGGAGGAGGTACCTGGTCTTTTTCTTTTGCTATTAGTGGAAGGTATTGGCTGTGTATAAAATGCTGCATAGAAGTTGTAGCATTTTACTTGTGTACAGTAAGTATTAATTCATTTATGCACATGTATCAAATTACAAGTGTCAACATGTCCGGAAGTGGAGTGAGCTAGAGGATTTCCCTTTTCTGTAGAGCAGTTGCCTTTTAGATGCATGACTAAATCACTTGATCATTTACTTTATACTTTTTTCTTTGTGATGAAGTATCTGGATCAAAGCTTGTGGGTTTTGTAGGTGTGCACCAGACTTTCTGAAGGGCTGTGGATGTAAAGATTTTGGAACACCCCTGCTTGTTTACTTGAAAGATGACTCGCCAAGTGGAGCTGATATTGAGTTGGCTGCTTCTAGACTGCTCTCACCCTTGCGAAGAACATGTTCATCTAGTGTGGTTCATAGTGGCAAGGAAAATGTTTTTCTTTCTGAAGCTAATGGCGAACCGTCAAATAACTCCAATGGTCAATCTGAAATGGCGGATGAGTTAATGAACAACACAGAACCAGAGGACACAACATGTCAAGAGTTGTCATTTCAACTCTTTTTAACTGATGATCGGTATTCAACTCGCAAGCCAATTTTCAAGGATTTTGTCATAAATTCTGGAGGAAATCGAATCAAGGTTCTCATGGAGTGGACTGAAAAGGAGCAGAAGTTATATGATCCCAGCTATCTGAAGGATCTCCCAGTGGTTTATCATAAAACTGGGTTCACGGCAAAGAAAACACGACAGGAAGCCGTCTCATTATTTTCATGCTTGGAGGCATTCTTGACCGAAGAACCTCTTGGGCCTGATGACATGTGGTAGGACTATTTTACTTTTTGAAACCTTTGTTTGCTTTGAATTGCTTGTAAATCCGCTTCATGTTCAATTCTATTTTATGTTTATGCCTATGTGCATCACCTGTTGCAGGTATTGCCCTAGTTGTAAAGAACACAGACAAGCCACCAAGAAGCTAGATTTGTGGACGTTGCCTGACATTCTTGTTTTTCACTTAAAACGGTTCTCATACAGCAGATACCTGAAGAACAAACTTGATACGTTTGTGGATTTCCCCATTCATAATCTTGATTTGAGCAAATATGTGAAAAAAGTGGATGGAAGGTCATATATTTATGAATTATACGCCATCAGCAACCATTACGGCGGTCTAGGTGGTGGGCATTACACTGCTTTTGCTAAGGTAAACACCATAGTTTTAAATCATATTTTGAAATGGATGCACTAATGAGTCACTTCATGACATGCTATTTATGTGCATTACCCTGTTGATAGTAAACCTTGTTGCCTGTTCATTTATTTATAACCTTAAAATTGGGAGAAACTAAACATTGTTCCAATATACTCTATATTTTAGGGTTTTATCATACTTACTGGGAGCAATTTCACCCAAGGTCTCAGAGCATCTCCAATAAATTCTTTATATGAGCTATGTTCTTTATTTTAAAGAGCAGGAGCTATTTCATAAAAATGGTCTCCAATAGATTTTTTATCTTTAAAATTTAGAGTAGAGTGAGTTTGACTTTTTATATTAAGAGATTCAAATTTTACTCTTTATTGTAATAGTAATTAATGCATATTCACTTTCTATTCATTTTCTATCTTTTTACTGGTTTGTTTTCCCTTTGTTGACCTTTTGGTTTTTATATAATTTTTTTTTTGTTTTTTAATTAATTTTCACTCTCTATATTGAAAGATGTTTTGAGATGATTTTTATTATATCAAAGATACTCTTTAAAATGAAGAGTACTATTGGAGATGCTCATTTGCTTCACCAATGTTTGCAGTTGGTTGATGATAATAGATGGTACAATTTCGACGATAGTCGAGTTTCTCCTGTTAATGAGACAGACATAAAGACTTCAGCTGCTTATGTGTTGTTCTACCGAAGAGTCGAAACTGAAACGAAGGAGGTATTAGGAGAGACATCGCATGGACATGCAGGTTCTTGAATGGCAAAAATGAATAGCGTGTTCAAGCGGTTGACCATTTGTCTTCAAATTCTGGAGTTCCAGACATTACTGGTTCACCCAAGACTATGCTGACGATTGTAGACTTGTCAGCCAGCTATCTGAAGATCCCATTTGCCATTCAATCCTTAAGAGAAAGTACAGACGAATGTGTTCGTAATATTAAGTGGCAGAAGGCAACTGAGGATCAGCTTGCATATTTATTCTATTAATTCTTTTTGGAGAATCATTAGCTTAATGTTAGGTTGCTTATAGATCCCTCCTTATTTTACCGAGGGATTTTTATATTATTTTGAGGGGTTCAAATGGTCTTGAACAGGGATGAGTTTATATCATGTCGAACCCTTCACTGCTACGCCAGGGAAAGCTGAAAGCTATCCTTTTGTGAAGACAAATTATTATTATTATTATTATTATGCTCGAACTTTTGCTGGTGAGGGGAAATAGAACCTCAATATTATCATTTTCACATTAAGAAGAAAAAAGAAAACTTTAATTTTCAAAGGTAGCTGACGTGTAGAATGCACGAGATATCTATAAAGTTCCACTAGAAATGAAAGATAAAATAGACAGGCATATAAAATATCAAATGGTTCCACTATAAATTCAATAGTCAGAAGCGCAATACGTATCTTAATTTCGCTTATCTTCCGTTCTCTGCACGAACAAAACTAAAATATTAAGATGATAAAATTTTACTCCTAGCAAAAGGAAAAAAAATAAAGTGTAGAAAAGGTTACAACTCATTGCCTTAAAATTATATAGAATTTTTCATAAATATTAAAAAAATGGTAAACAATTACAATTTTATATGTTTTTAATGTTTTTTTTTTTTTGAATTTTACCGAAATATACCTTTTACAATTACGCTTGCACATTTTAAGTATATTTCAGAATACATTCAGTTCAAAAAAGTTGTGAACAAAAATTATGAAATCCGGTATACATTGGGCATATCTTAAATATATCTTGAAAATATCTTTTGTCTAAAACAATTGTGAACAAAAACTATAAAGTATAGTATACCTTGGAAATATATTCGCCCTAAAATAATTGTGAACAAAAGCAATAAAATCTGGTATACTTTAAGCATATCTTGAGTATATGTTAGAGATACTTTTGACATAAAATACTTAGAACAGTCTATAAAGTCCAGTATATCTTCGATATATCTCAAAAATATCTCAGCCTAAAACAGTTGTGAACAAAGGCAATATGGTATATCTTGAGCTTACCTTAAATATATATTTGAAAGATAAAAAATAATTGATGATTAATAAATAAATACATGCAATAACCTAAATTCTAATGATGCCAAACATGAAGAGAACACAATGGACAATGGCTATATTTAGGAAGCTACAATCAAATGCGATAATGATAAATATTCTTGTAAAATTGAAGTGCACACACAAATCTCATTTCTCTATTGTTTCTAAGCAAATCAAACAAATTTATTTTTCATTGTTGCCATTAAACAAAATTTTTTTAAAAATTACAGTCTACAACCACATTCTCTAAAAACGAAAATTAAAAAAAATAAGTACAAATAAAATAATTTTCGGTGCACATTAAAAAATAAAAAAAGCATAAAAATTTCGATAAACCATAATCAAACCTAAAATCAATAGGTTGGGCTATACCCACAAAGGCAAACAATTATGAACATAAGTGGGTAGCAATGGGCCCAACTCCGAGAGCTTTATAGGTCATTGGGAACTCATACTCAACAAGAATATGACACTTTTTGTGGCAGTCACCTAATCAAAAGATGAATCCTTGGCACTTTTTAGTGTATAAGCAATGATGCAGAATTTCACCTTTCCCTATTTCCCAAGCTTGCCTCTTATTCTCTCTTTCCATCGTTCTAGCTTTTAACGGTTGTTTGCTTTCCATGAAAGCTCAGCAAAGTAACAAATTGAAAACCAGATCTCTATAAGCCCAAGCAGATCATTATTGCCAATACAAACAACATATGCCCAATCACACTGTAACAGCTTTCCTGAAAATATAATATCAAAGATGGCATTAATCAATATTAATCACCTAAGTGTCAAACCTACACCCTATATATATATATATATATAAACTCATAATGTATATAAATATAAATTTGTTCAATAAAAAAAATCTTTTTGAGTATAAAACAAAATATTTGTTGAACATGATAATTATGAATAAATATATTTATAATCGGAAAAAAAAACTCACTGTTGCAGCAGAAATTGACAAGTAACCACTGGAAGAGCTCTCCGGCGCAGAGGGAGGCGTTGCCTCCGCTGCGGTGCCTACGGTTGAAGTGGTGTTAGTAGGAAGGGCGTTGGTGGAGGAGATTCCAAGTGAATAGGCGGGCGTTCCGTCGGGCTTAAAAAGACCGTAGTTCCTCTCAGAAGTAGGTCCAGGCTTCATGTTCTCGTTGAATAAAGCGAAAACATAGATATTCAAGTCAGTGGTTGGCCTCATAGGAGTCCCCTTCTTTTGAGAAATTAGCTTAATCAGATTGCCGTTGTATTTCTTGGCATTCTCCGGCGTAGCTCCGGCTTCGTCCGCGTCTCCTTTGGATGGCCAGCCTGTTTCAGAAATGTGGATCGGCAACTTGTTATACCCCAAAGATGATAAAGCAGAGTAAACAGCGTCGATTTGAGCAAAGAGCATGTTGTCGTAGTGTAGATTGGAAGATGGATCTACAATCCCTTGATTCGGCTGGAAGAGAACGAAATCTAAGCTAACTTGCTTAGGATTCCCTTTGTAAGCGAAGTAGGGGTAAGCATTAATCAAGAAAGGAGATCCAGTTTTAGCGTGAAAATTCAAGATCGGAGTAACGCATCCTACCAGATCTCGCTGGAAAGCTCCCGCAGACGGAGGATAAGAGGTCTCGAGAATGGCGAGAGAGTGAGCGGTAGTGACGCTCACCTGCTTGTCTAGACCTAGATTTAGAAGCGCGGTGTGGACACTTTGCAATGCAGGAAGAAGTTGGTCGGTAAGAGAGGTGTCGTTGAAGGTCAAGACTTCGTTGCCGACAGTGATGCAGGTGATCTTAGTAGCAGGTAAGTGAGCTTGAACATTGGATTTAACCCAGGCTTGAGCTTTGTCCGGATCTCTCATCTTGGAAAGATACTCATTTCCAAGTCCTACGATGAACTCCACTCCTGTGTTGGCGAATGCGGTAAGCACTCTGGGATCTGCGTCGTACAGCTTCACCTTAGTAGCGCCGATTGATTTCACCAGATGGACGACATTATTCGGTGACGGAAGATTGTTGGCTATCTGCCCGTAATTTATCCCAATTGAACCCACCATTGCCGGAAATCCAACACCTACACCCACAAAATCAAGCCATTAATTGTCAAATATTTTTTTAAAAAAAGAAAAAAAAAAGTTATAAGAGATATCTAGGAAGAAAGTACCAAAAATGGAAATAATTAGTAAAGCACAGCAGTAGAATCTACTATACTCCATAGTTTGCGAAGAAAGCTTGGAAGTTGATCCCAGTGCTTTAACTGCTCAGTAGAGGAGCACAACACAAGAACTCAATTGAGAGACAGAAAGCTGTGATTTTCAGGATATTTACGAGATTTTCTCTCTGTTAATGTGCTTTCAGGCACAGACAGAAACGACACAAGGAAAGGAGTTTGGCATAACATCCACGCAAAAGGAAAAGCAATTGTGAGTACCTTTCGGTGACTCTTAAGTCTTACCTATTATCCTAATAATTGTGTATCTGGGCGTTATCAAAACTTAATGTCTTCGCACAGTTCAATTCTGAAAGTAGTTTTTATTTTTTTAATTATAATAAATGTGCCCAAGTTACATAAAAACTTCTATATTCCTGCTTTCATATCAAAATTATTTTATTATTATATTTTTTAACTTATATATATATATATATTCAATTTCGTTGATTCAAAATAAATTTAATTTGGTTAAGTCTCTGAACCAAATTTTGTTGAATTTGACGGTGCTTTCATATGTTAATATATAACATATATTAATATCTTTTTATGACATTTAGTTTTCTTCAACTAATATAATATTTGTCTAAAAAAAATCTAGTTTTACATAAAACTAGTCCAGAATTTAAAATAAACTAGACTTTCATAGATTTGAACATAACTAGCCACGCCCATCACTAAGCTCAAAAGCCAAAAAAAAAAAAAAGAAAATCTAGGTTTGTAAGTATATGTAAATATACCTAAACTAATGTTGATATACTTTTAGTATAAGAATCAATTTACATAACTATATCAGTACAAACCTACTTAAAAAATTATAGTACTAAATAAAAAAATTACGTTAGAAATGTTATATTATTGTCGAACCGAATTAAATTCATTCTTAGACTATGTTTAATATGAAATTAAAAATTAACAAAATATAATTATTTTCACGTTAAAGTGAAAAGTACATGGATTGCCCTAAATATGTTTTCCTTTAGCCAATGTAAATTTTTTTTTTAATTCAATGAAGATATTAATGCACTAACATGTACAATCATCATAAACGTTGAAATCCAATAAATTTCTATTTCTACCAATACAAACCTTTTGGAAAAAACAAGCTTTATGCTACGACGGTTTAATAAATGAGTATATTTATTTGAAATGGTGGTTATGTACTTACAAAATGTAGCCACCAACTCCTAATGCTGTACCAATGCCTCTGCTGATCAAATATGTAATATTTGGACTTTTTTTTTTTGTACTGTTTGTTCATTTTAATTATACACTAAAAATTAAAATAATAATATAAGTAATCAATATCGTATTCTCTTAAAAAATATGAAATAAATGTTGGATCTCTACCGTTGGATAGAATTGAAAAATTAATATAGTTTATAATGAGTTAAATAATTCTTTACCTTTGTACTAACTTTTAAAAAGAATTATATCTAAAATCATTAATTTATCAAATTTTATATGGTATTAGAATCATAATTTAAAAACAGTACGATATGTTATACTTTTACACTTCAAATGGCCTTCCGTTGTATTATACCTCAAAGTGGCTTGTGCGTGAAAGGGATTGTTGGATCTTACATTATGTGGAATTGAAAACTTAATAGAGTTTATAGTGAGTTTTACAATTCTCAATCTTTTAAACCAAAAATTAGGTTTAAACATATTATCTACCAAATTTTACAATAAATAAAGTTTGAGAAGTATAGAGTATTTATTAAAATAAATGATAAAATTGAAATTTTATATTATTCTCATAAGATGGATAACTGAGACAAATTTTCTCTAAAATGAACAAAATTGTTGAGAAGGACAATCAAATATTTAACAGTTTTCCCTCTTATTTAAATTTTATTCATATTTTTATATATTATATAAGCAACTTAATTTAGAAATGAATATATAAATTTTATCTAACCAAGATTTTTGTCCTATTTCAATTATATTCCAAATCATTAGAAAATGACCATTACTCATCTCTTGCCTCTATCATTGCTTTATTTGAAAAATTATTAATTTTTATCTTTTTGTAATCTACTGTTCAATGGTTGCCTATCAATTTTTTCATTGTATAATTCTTTCTTGTCACTTTGAATATGGTGAGGTGTCGATGATCTATAAAAGCATAAAATTTCCATTTTATATTGTCAGCATTAACGGAATAGATTCTATGACAATAAATTCTTCCCAAGTTCTTAACGCATGTATGTTGTGACATTAATATTATTATTTATTAATGAGTAGTGTGATTTACACACAGCTATTATGATTTTTATTTTTTTTTTGACTGATACACAGCTATTATTAAAAATAACAAAGAAAAATTGTGCAGATGGAAATAAATTAACTAATGATTGTAGTAGGTTTAATCAAATAATTATATGAACTGAATTACCAAGCTCAAACAATTATGTATCAGTATTATTATTATTATTATTATTATTATTATTATTATTATTATTATTATGTTAAACAACAAACTCCTCTTTTTGCCCCTTTAAATGCTATATTAGCATTTATTTGGATCTAATTTTCATTTGCGATTTACATATGATGGACATAAGCTTCTTGTCATGCATGAGCATGACTAGGAACATATAAACCAGAAATAAGAAAGTTTACCCCATCTAGCAGGAGGATGAAACGACACACCTGCATCAGGTATGCTTTTTATTTACCCGCACAAGCCTCGCAAAGGCTGCGGATACTCACGTTTAATCCCTCGAAATAAGGATGACATACATTAGTTATGGATTCTCTTTACTTTGATTCAAACATCATTCAACAAGACGAGAACACCAAATTACCGGTAACAGCCCAACTGCTCTGATCTCAGCAGGGCGTGCAACTGGAATAGATGTTATGCATTTTAAGTATTGACTATGGTCAATATTAGAAAACGTCAAAGCATTTTATAACTTTGCCGCTCAAGGAGTGGCAACATTTTCTTTGGCGAGAGGAGCAATCTCCTCCCCTTCAATGCCAGGTTCGCTGCCAGCAACCTCTAGGCTTAGGAATAACTTCTCCCACAATCCGGCTGGTCCCTGCATCACACAACCAATATGAATTGCAAATCAGGAACTGAGACATTTTCCCTTTTTTTTTTCCTTTTTTAACAGATCAATGCTGCAAGAAAGTGAACCCTCAAAATACTCAGTAATGCACAGACCTTCCATGAAAGATCTTGGGCCATGCAATTCAGGATCATTTCTCTTAAAGCAGCAGCATCGTAGGTGGCAAGAGCTCTTGTAACAGTTGTAACAACTGCAGCTACATCAGCCGGATCAACTCTGTCACACTGGGAAAAAGAACAATTGATGAGTCTCATCAATTTCAGAATTAATACCATATCATTCATCACATTACTTACATCAACATTAAAAGCACCCATTTGGAATCCTGTGTAACCTTCTTTAACGGTATCAACGAGACCACCAGTAGAGGCACAGATGGGCACCTGCGGCACAATTGGATGTTATGATAAGAGGCATTAGAACAAGTAGTGCCAGTATCATAAAAGGGAGAAGAAAACGTTTAGGGCCATTACTGTTCCGTATCGCATAGCATGCAACTGAATGAGACCGCAGGGCTCGAATCTACTAGGGATCAACATGAAATCAGCACCTGCTATGATCATGTGAGCCAATGGAACATTGAATTTGGCCACTCCTCTGCACTTGTCAGGATACAATTCCTCAAGCATTTCAATCTGTCTTTCAAAGCTTTTTTTGCCAGTACCCTGAAAGTTATAGATCATCACATTATCAAAGATTAAGTTCATCGTTCTGCATCCAGTGTCCGTAACATGAGAAAAGGAATGTTGTTAATTATTACTTGTGTTACTTACAAGGATTACTACTTGCACATTATGTTTGACCAGTTGTGAAACAGCTGCAACAAGAATATCTGAACCTTTCTGCTCCTCTAGCCTACCAATGAAGCCTATCACAGGAATGTTCCTGTCTACAGGCAATCCAACTTCTGCTTGTAGAGCTTCCTTCAACAAAGGTTTTCCAGACATAACCTAAACATGGAAAACGTCAAAACTTCCCACCCTTTATCATATTTGATATGCATTGCTTGGGAAGTAAAATTTACTCCAGGAACTTACAGTTGTGGCATCGTAGTTGATGCCAATGTATTTATCGGTAGCAGGATTCCACTCCTGGACATCCATACCATTCACAATACCAGTGATGCCAGTTTTACGAATGATGTTATCTAGTTCCACACCCCTCGCTAATCCAGAAATTAATTCCTGTGCATAGTATGGGCTCACAGTCAGAACCCTGTCTGATTCCAAAATGGCAGCCTTCATCCAGTTAATTTTCCTTCCCTTCACGGGCTTATCATACCTAACAAGAGAACAAACTTCAGTACTTAGCAAGAAAATAAGTAATTCATGAAATCAACAGTTTCGATTCGTATTGAAATATCATACCCATCAATAAAGTCAAAAGAGCTCTTGTATTCATCAGGCAAATCGAGACGTGCAAAGTCTGAGAAGACAAATCTGCCCTGATATGCAATGTTGTGGATACAGAAGGCAACCTACCATAAATTTATAAAGCAAACAAGTCAGAAGCCCTATGGCAGTTCTTCCAAATTAACCAGAATTATTAATTGTTCAGTTCCAAACAATACCTTGGCACTTGTGTAAATTCCCATAGGTTTGTATATGGTTTTAAGGTAACATGGGAGGAGGGCAGTGTGCCAATCGTTGGCAATGAACACGACATTTTCCCCTGCATTCAGATAGTAAAAATACATATTTTACAAACATTTACCTTCTCACAGAGATTAAAAAATAAACAAGTGAGGAGATTTTGTGGAGCGCATACCGTACGGTCCTGAGAAATTTTTGCTGTTGTTCAAGTTCAGAACTCTTGGTGCCTCAAGAGCAGCCTGAAAGCAACAGAAAAGAAATGACTATCCAGCTACTAGCTATACAGAGCATCGAAATTATTAATGAAGTTCATCCTGTTACACCGTATTAAACACTATAAATTCAGAAGCGGATGCAGTTTGAATACATTCTGAGATCAGATATTCATTTCTATCAGATTGATATAGTTGAAGAAGAAATACTGTTTCATATTGGAAAAAGAAAAAGCATTAGTGTGAAAGCATGACTTACCAGGCATAACAAGCTAAATCGAAGTTGGTTGTCCTGATAATCATTTCCTGCTCTCGGACCATAGATTTTAGATCCAGTTTTGCCCCATACCTAAACATTCAAACAATTTAGGATTAGATTGCAAAAGTTTGGGCATAGAAAATAACAAGAAAGCAGAGTGACATTGCATGACTTCGCCAACCTTCTCAAGGAAAATTGGGTGATCGACGAAGACACGATCAACTCCTCTCTTATAGCAATGGAAGAAGCGGACAGTTTCGACTCTATCACCAACTCTGATCTGCAAAAGCCAATCAATGGACATTGTTAAATTAACAAGGACTCAGAGAAGATAAAATTCGAAAAAAGCATCTCACAAACACAATTACCTCCACCAGTACACTGGTGTCCCAAGCATCCTTATACTGATCATAGCGAGGAGAGACAGTCATGACACGGTGCCCTCTTGCCTGCTCAACAATTTACAGATAATATTAATTAATTAGTTGTGCTAAAAGCAGAAATTATTAAAATTAACATAACTAGGTTTCATCTACTTACGGCCATGGCAGGGGGAAGTCCTCCAAGAACATCACCAAGTCCACCAGTTTTGCTCCATGGACCAACTTCAGCTCCAACAAACACCAAGTTCATTCCCTGACCTTGCTTACAAACGATAGTAGTGGCAGAGGGCCTCTCGTTCTCAGTTGCAAACACCTTCTTCGCAGCTTTAGTAGCAATTGATTGTGATTTTGACCCCATTTGCAGCTTATCTACCATGTTAATGGACCTTAACCCAGCGTGGGTCAAACCTTGGCTTCTCAGTCCAATCTGAGCCAAATAAGCCTTCGTTTCTGAAGCATGGAAGTGTGCAGCAGCGACTGATGCCATTGTACTACACCTGGTGTACGAAAAACAGATTAAGATTTTTATGACCAGAAGAAACTAAACAAATATTTATAGAAAGATAAAAATCTGAAAAGAGAAAAAATTAAAACTAATTAGCGAGAAAATCTCTGAAAAATTAAATCAAGGAAATCTTCAAGAAACCGTTGAGAAAATTTCAATTAAAATTAAAAACTGGAAAAGTGGGAGGAATACGTGTGAAGGAGGTGAGAAATGAGAATCCTGAAGAAGAGGAGAGGAATGAGGAGGAACTGAGAGCTCGCAACTCCTTGCTTGAATGATCACTTCACTTGACTGAAATTTTCGGTGGGGTTTTGTAGCTGAGGAGGAGGAGAAAATTGGTGCACGTGGCATTTTAATAAATGGGGGTAAAATAAAAACTCCTCGTTTCAAAATATATATCACGAGAAATGGGTCCTTTTGCGATTTTTCTGGCCACAGAAACATGAGGGTCATTGATGCGAGCGCCAATAAAGATTTTTGTCAAATGATACACGACACCGTATCTGCTCCAAAACAACGCCTGGGGCCGCATGGCTGTCTGTCAAAGTAGCTTTTCAATCAGATCATATATTATGGCACAGCAGACTTTTTATATATTAAATTTATTTTAGAAAAAATGGACGGTTATTACTTATTATCTAGCGGTCACTACTCCACTCATTAAGAAACAGCCAACCGCAAATGGGCTGGGGAGTGGGATGTGGGACTAAAAATAAATTTTTTTTTTATCTTTCGGATTCAATAATTCTTGCTTTAAAAAAAAAAAAAAATAAATGATTAATGTCCTCAGCTGGCTGAGAGTATCCACTTGCTTTTAACCAGTAAAATTGTGAACTCCCACTGCTGACCAGAAGACCGTAGTTGTGGACATTAAAATGCAAAAATATCCTCCTCTCTAATTTGCATCATTTATTCGTGAAACATATATGTATTTCAACAAATGAATTTTAACGAATCTCTAATATTTGTGATTGGAATTCATCTTCCCAGAAAAATAAATTTCTAAATAAAATTGAATGGAATGAATATAAACTTCGAATCTTATAATTTTGATTTATTTTTCTTATGCTAACGGAGTGCATTGAAATTGGGAAAGCAAATCAGACGCGTAGAAATATTACTAAAACGGAGATTTGAACTTTGAGCATTTGGTTGGGATCAGTTTGAGAATATTGCAGTTGAAAGATGGAAACTTTTTATAGCATTTTGGTTTTTAAATAAAGGTAAAACAGATATTTGGGGTGCGGTTGTTATAAACAAATAATTGAATCCAAGATGCAGAAGCTGGTAATAGTAGAGTACGTCGTACTCAAGTAGTCCAACTTGGAATTGCTACATGTTATTCCTTAGTTTGTGTTCTGTGCAGTAGGAAAGATCACCGCACATAGCCATTTGAAATGTTTGGGTTTAGGTTTTAGGTAAATTGCTATAATCCCTTATATTTTAGCTGAATGCACTAATTAATTTTTCTATTTTTTAAAAATATATTATAAAGCTTTTCGAGTTTGTTTTAATATACTATATAGTCTTTTGTTAATTTTTTCCATTTCATATTAATAAAATGTTAAATTTGTTATTCTTTTTATGTCTTAAAAAATACCTATTAAAAAAATTTTATTGCTATCAACTTAATACCAAAATATCCAATTTGTCATTTTTTTTAATATTGTATTTTTTAAATTATCAAAATTCAAATTATCAAAAAATAAATAAGATTATTTTTGATATTTTTTAGTTGACTTACGAAATATTCTAATTAAAAATAATTAAATAGACTAACTAGTATATTTAATTAAAATTGAATAACTTTATAATATATTTCAAAAAAATAAAGGGATTAACTAATGTATTTAATCAAATTTTGGGGAAGCCTATTAGTAGTTTACCCTTATATTTTTGGCTGTTGAACGGTGAACAAAATTAATTATTCTCTGTGGCCAAGAATTGTTAGCCAAAGGATGTCATATCATTGGCACCAACCAAGTGCTTCCCCTGTCCATCTCCACCTCATCTAATTGTTATTAGGCCTTTTGTTTTTGGAGATGGATGCTTTCTACTGCAAGAAGATTATACCGATTTCATTAATATCAATGTTTTGAGGCTTAAAACTGCAATGGCACTCACGAAAGTCTTTGAATATTTCCAGTTCAAACTCTTCTTCCTCGCCAAGATTTTGTTGGGCTTTATTTTAGAAACAAAACATTTTATGAATTATCAACAAAATATCCGAAAGTCCATCTCATCGCATACTATGCCTTCCCCAAAGGAAAACCAACTTCTCTCAAATTTTTTTTGAGAGCTTATGCGGTAGTACACTTAATATTTATAATTATTAGATTTTAAGCTTTTAATCTCAACCGTTATTGGTTAACAGTGGAAATTAAAAGTTAAAAAATCAATAGTTCACATTTGCAAGCATAGAATATAATTAGCTTTTTTTTTTTTCCTAATCAAATGGATTGACTGGTTTTTGCGGTTCTACCAGTTCTAGCAAAACATACGCGAGCAGAAATGTAGTGTAAGGCCTGGGGCCAATTATGAATTATCACAATGAACAAACCTATTCAATAGCACTCTGTTTTATAACATTACATACAAGGACCGGAAGAATATATCAAATGAAAAAAAAAAAAAAACTCAAAATTGAGAAATTTATCACTATCCTGTAAAATGTAAATATTACTTGCTACAAGTATCCGTTATACATTGATTTGGCTCCATGAACTTGATGTAGAAGCAAAAGCTCACATCCAATACACAGGTAACAAAAGCATCTCAATCGCCTTATGGGCAACTCGAAAATTAGTCAAATAGTAATATAACTATGACAAATTGAATAGTAACTTTAAGCATTTAAGATATGACGCCAGTAACTACCAAAAACATCAAGAGGACATTGAAAAAAAAAAAATTATGAACCTTCACACTTGGAGACTTGGAGTTCATGGTTTACACCAGCAACAAACAGGAACCGCGAATTGCCAAAGCTAAAAATGACACACTTCAACAACAGAAAATCCAAATATAAAAAATAACACTCTCTTTAATCACATCTTAAAGACTTAAATCAAGAGGGTTTGCCTCAACAAATCACAAAATATAATTAGCTTAGCTGTCTCAGGTCATCTGTGAGCTGTAATCAGTGTCTCAATAAACCTCAACCCATCAAATCTTGGCGTGAATTTCTCTTTATCCGACGATGCACAAGCATTTGGTGCACCATATTTCCCCATTGTTGAAGTTGAGCCCTGAAAATAAATTTTGAGTCAAATCTTTTCTTCACATTCTAAAATTCCTATTTTCAAACGACATGGTCAAAAAATAATCACAGAATTTCCAAACCAAAAACACAGAGCTTCAAATCAAGATCATCCTTCAGCCAACTTATCTTCATAAATTTCATTAATCCAAATATTAAATATTTTTTAAGGACAAAGCACATGCAATTGCCACAACATATTTTTACAAAACAATCAAAATTAAAATCCACAAATATGATTCAATTTCTCACAAAATACAAAGAATAAAAAGCTCAGCTTGCATAAAGTACCTCATTGGAAGAAGGATAAAAAGCGGCGCCGCGTTCTCCTGGAGAGGAGGACGAGGACAAAGCCACAGTGGACGCGGCGACCATGGAAGCCACGAGAGTGCACGTTCCCTTCATTGGTTTTCCAAAGTATGAAGAAATATTTCTCGCGGAAAAATGTCCTCTTAGAAGTTATGCGGCGAAATCCGACGAGGTTCGCCGGATCTCGACCACTGCTGCAATTCTTATTTGCTGTGCCTCTTTTGTCTTACCTCCTTCCTAACGAAATTTAAATGTAGTTTTGGTTCCGTCCACGTGGATTTTGGACCCCTCATCCTCCTCTAATACATAACAGCCACTTGTACGGTTGGTGTCTTATTAGTTTAGATTCGCTGGTATGAAATCACGGCGGTTGAAGAATTTTTGAAGTGAGAAGGGGCAATGGGCGAGGGGATTAGGGGTGTTGAAAATTTTATTTTGCCACCATGTAAATATTGAAGAAATACAATTGTTAAACCTTTTGAAAAATAAAATTCATTAAAGTAGCTGTAAATGGAAATTAATTTTAAAATAAATTAATCATGTAGGATGAAATTCTTAATTTTTAATCAATAAAAATAGAGATGGTGGCTTTGATTGGAGAGAGGGAATTTGGTTGGTTACTGCTGAGTTTTGCTTAAGCTCAATGCCGTTCCGCTCACTCTGTCCAAAAAAGTTTTTAATAAAGCCGTTGGATTCTGGAGGAGTGTAGGTGAGATTACTATTGCAAGCCTATAGAAATTATAATAAATACAACCTTATTATTTGATTCCATTAATTATCTTTTACAAAAATTCTATCAATAACCAAGTTTCTTAAAATAATTTCAGCAAATAATGTTAGAACGCGTCAATAACCGGAACTAAGAGCGTCATTATCGGCTTGTATAGCCAATTGCAAAATCCTATATGGTTCTTGCAAGACTAATTCCACAAATGGAGACACCATTTTGAAATATCTTAGTAATGGATTAAAAAAATTGTCAAGAAATTGACCTCACTCATCAAACACTACGCTGTAATTCTTCTTCAAAAAAAATTACAAAGCACAAAATGACTTATATGCCTCTAGTTAGTACATTTGAGCTTAATGACGAGTTGTAATCCAATTAAGGAGGAGTTTAGCGTTAAGTGTTCTCTCAAATTTTTTCAAATTTATTTTAAAAAAAAATATCTATCGTTTCTATAAAAACACTTTTTTAAACAAAAAAATATATATTTTTATTCAAAAAATGTTTTTCTTTTAACTCAATATCAAACATACCTAAGTAGGTTCAAACCCTCCACAACATGAATTAAGCAAAACAAAAAACCAAAGGAAAAACAAAAACAAATCCGCTTAATGAAATGCAAAGAAACTACTGAATTTCGTACAAACTAATGATAAATGGCTTATAAAGGAGAGCAACAGAATGACTAACACCGGCGGAAATGAGAAGAATGCGACGAACAGGACCAGTGACGGAGTATGAATCCCATTGTTCCTCACAAGATCGAAATGGAAGACGGAGTATGAATCCCTTTACAATAACTGCAATAACTATCTGAAACCCCATGTCTAGTCTACTCGAAGAAGCACAGTGAAGTAATTTAGTGTAAAAAGAAAGAAAACAGAGAGAAGAGAAGGAAAATTGCTTGTTGGTGAAGAATTTTGACGTTACAGAAATGAAAGCGGGTGGAAAGCCGTCGGTTTTGATTCCGTCACTCGAAGATGACGATGATTATGTAGAAATTAACGGGGGAAAAAAAAAAGACCGAGGGGCCTGTAAAAAGAGAAAAAAACGAGAATAAAAAAGAAAATAAAAACGAAAGAGATGGTAGGAAAAAGATTTGAGTAAAACATAAAATGACACAAAGCTACCGGTGATTAGGAAGAAAGGATTTAAATATGGCAAACAATAAAAATTTCTAAAAGAAAAAATGAGTTATTGTCAGGGGCTTTTAAAACATGTCTTTCCTAAGTAAATTCGTAATCTCCTTAAAGGTTTGAACCATGGCCTGGATTATCATTGTGGATTTTTATAAAAAGGGAAAACAAGTGTAAATATTTACCAAAATATTGCTCATTAAATTTTTTTTAAAATAACTAAAAAGTGCTAAAAATATTAAAAAATACAGAAAGTTAAGATTTATCTAAAATTTAGCAGAAAATTAACGAAACTCAAAATTACACAAGATTTATTAAATATTTACTTGAAGTTTAATTAAAATTTATCCAAAATTTACCATAAAATTGATAAAGTTGAAAATTAATGAAAATTGAAGTTATTTAATGTTTATCAAAAGTTTACTAAAGGTATAATCCAATGTTTACTAAAAATTTACTCAATATTTACTTGAGATTTATTAAAATTTTACTCAATATTTGCTAGAAATTAACCCAAATATTTACAAAGGTATACCCAAAGTATACCAAAAATCTAATCAAATATTTACCAAAATAAATAACTTTAATTAAGTTAATTATATACAAGTTTACATTTTTTTTGGTAATTAAAATTTATCAAAAATTTATTTTAGTGATTAAATTAATTAAATACAAATTTACATATTTATTTTGCTAAGTTAATTAAATAATAATTAAAAATAAATAAGTACATGTACAAAGACAATTGGTGGCAATGCAAATTGATAAAATTCTTAATTTATATTTAAAACATGAAAAAATGTAATTTTCTTTCTCAAATAAACGAAAAAACATGTTAATGCAAAACGATTCTCATATTTAAAAAAAAAATCGGCAAAAATAAAAATAGATAAAATTAATAAAAACTTTCAAAAATCTATATTGGGTGTAAAATCCTTTTATTATTATCACTCTAAATTTGCCCATTATTGAAAAAAAATATATTATTTCTTCAATTACATAATTACACTATGAAATTAAGAAGATAATTTGATATTGGTATCAGGATAATTAGCTTGTTATTACTTTTTCTTTTAGAAATAAAATTGGAAGGCAGAAAAACATGATCAAAAGATCCATTGTTTATAATACAGATAAGCTCTTCCCCTCCGTTACAAAATGTTCTGGTTTATAAAATCGCTTGATTGTAGAAACGTGTAAAATTCTTTCGAGTCTGTTAAATTAATCTTTAGTGAAAAAAAAAAAAAAAAAAAGGAAAGGGTGTGTTGGTTAAAAAACATGTGAGAAATTGCAAAAGCATCACAGGATCCGCCGAGAAGATATTTGGAGGAGAATTTGATTTTTTATTTTTATGATCAACTGAATATCACCGTTGAAGGCGGCAAAGATTAGACCTTTTTCCTTTGGTTTCAAGTCAAGACGACTTGGACACAGCTTGGCATCTTTATTCCTATTTCTAATACTTAATTATTATTATTATTTAAAAAAAAAAACTTATAGGGATGATGGAAGGAGCGAGAAGGCGGCTTCCTTAATTGTTGTTTTGTCCCACAAGTGGAAGGAAGGCGTCTTTCTCTTACACGCTTTTGAATTCACAAGGGAATTGCTGCCAACTTGGAAAATTAGACCCAACCCAATTCCCTCTCCTCTTCCAGTTTTGCCCTCTCAATCTCATCCCTCATTACCAACTCCTATAAATGTACGCCCTTCCTTTCTTTACTCTTCCAACGTCCGCACAATTCTCTCTCTCTCTTTCTTACAGATTTTAGGAATTACATAAAGTATTAATCTTTGTTTTATTACCCTATTAAAACACCCAATCATGAATTCCATGTTTAGTTCCTTCGATGCTCTCTGTGCTGAATTCTTGGGCCATTCAATCAGGTCTTCTTTTGCTTCCGCAACCCCCGTAAATCATAACTTGATGATGAAGCAGCCGGATCAGGGAAACTCTTCACCGCCGTCTGCCTCTGCTGGAGTTGGAAAACAGCAACAACCGCCGCAGAAGAAAATACCAAGATTTGCGCCGGAGCTTGACGGCCTTAACTGTTTTGAGACCCTTGTTAAGTATTGATTTGTCACACTTGCAGTTCATCTGTGCGTCTTGGAGCTACATCGAGTCTTTTTTTTTTTTTTTTTTAAATAGGAATTCTTTGATTCATCGAATCCCCAAAAGTATGTAAACATCTGTTTTTTGTTAATCTAATACTTTGATCTCTCAAAGAACACATAGGTTTTTTGGCTTGTGATTGTACTGTGCAAGTCTCTAATGTAATATTGGGGGCTTGTTTCCCCAGGAAGAGGATCTAAATCTTCATGTCTCTATTAATCTGGGTTTTTGAGATTACTCGCAGGCTAGATGTTAATTATATTGGCCTGAATTTTCCTAATAGATTGCTAGTGCCACGCCTCTTCAATTTCTCAAATTTTCCTTGAAACTTTCATATGCTCTCTGCTAATCCTCTTCATTTCAAGGAATAACAAAAGCTCCATCCAATTTCTACTCCGGAAGCTGATGTACATAAAATGATGTAGTATTGGTAGAGGAGCAAGACTTTAAGCTTTAGACTTCTAGAGTTTAGAGCATATGTTATTGTCATTGCGTCTTGTAGAATGATCATTTTCATCAGGCAAAAAGTGTAAATTTGCTTCTAGGAAGTGAGTTATTATTTTCATTAGCTTCTAAATTATAGAAAGCGGGTTATTATTTTCATTTTAATTCAGTATAAATAAGCTACATAATTTTAAATTTGGTACAATTAGATCATTTATATATGGAACACTTTAAACAAGAACGGTAAATTAATT
This sequence comes from Balakata baccata, assembly GCA_949630135.1. Lineage (NCBI taxonomy): Eukaryota > Viridiplantae > Streptophyta > Magnoliopsida > Malpighiales > Euphorbiaceae > Balakata > Balakata baccata. The sequence goes on along the minus strand of CATIWF010102609.1, from coordinate 35,596 downwards.
TAGTGTGGTAAAAAATAATAAAATATAATTTAGAAACTAATATACATTGAATTTAAAATTTTAAAATTTATACCAGGATTATGAACTAATTTGTACAGTTTAGCATTTTTCTTATTTTCAATGAAAGATTCAATTTTGGCCTTAGGGTATAAAGAAATAAAATATGTAAAAAAAAAAAAAAAGGGCAAGGCATTGGAGAATTTATTTGTGATCGTTTAGGAGCGGAATAAAAGGTAGATGTTAGGGTAAATTAAGGGAAATTACTTTTGATTTAGACAACCTTCTCTCACTTCGATACATGCTTTTGGAAAGGTGGTGTTTTTTCTTTTTCTTAATAAATAGGAAAAAAAGCAATGGATTTACTTTAAAAACTATATTAAATGTTAGGGGAAATTACTAATACAACTTAATTATTGATATTTTTTTAAAAAAAATTATAAAATTATTCTAATTTTATTTCAATAACTAAAAAAAACTATCTATTAATTTTGAATAAAATATTATATTTATTAATTAACTAAAAAATATAAAAAATACTCTTATTTTTTTTATAAATTTAATATTTTGTTAATTTTAAAAAATATAATATTAATAAAGAATGATAAATTTGAAAATTTTGTATTAAGTTGAGGATATTAAATTTTTTTTGATATTTTTTAAGACAAAAAAATGATAAATTTGATATTTTATTTATATATAATAAAAAAATTAGTAAAAAGACTATATAATGTAATAAATTAAATATAAATAATTTTATAATATATTTCTAAAAATTAAAAAGCAACTAGTATATTTAATCAAAAATTAAAAACGGATAGTAATTTACACTAGATGTTATTCCATGATTGAAAGCATCATCATTTGCAAAGTCCTACAAAGCAATTGCAAGAGTAGAGCTACTAAGTAAAATTTTACAAGTTTACAACATTGGAAATAGGAGAGAGAAGTGATTAAAAAATTATGGTGGGTTCCATATGTATTATTGAATAATAATTTAAATAAAATTAATAAATAATATTATTTATTGAGTTATATATATATATATATAATTAATTAATCTGTAATCAATGGTTAATATAATTAATTAAGTATAATTAATTTATTTTATAATTATACTTAATAAAATAAATATATTTCTTAATATAATTATCATAAAATTTAAGTTTATTAATATAAAAATTAAAAATATAATTAATTTGATGAATTCAATTTCATAATATAAAGTATCAAATTAAATTAATATAATTAATTATATTTAATAATATAAATATAATTATTATAAAACTAAAGTTCATTAATTTGAAAAATTAATAATATAATTAGTTTTATTAACTTAATTTCATGTAATAATAATTCATTTGATACAACAACAATTAATATAACAATAATAATACACTACATAATAATAATAATAATATAATAATTAATTTTCAATAATAATACACTATATATACGAATATTAATTTTAATATAATTCAATCTAATGTTTTAATTATTAATATTGAATATAATATATTAAAATATTAATTGAACTCCATAAATTGAAATTGATACTAATTATAAAAATAAAATATATTTAAAAGTATAGGTAAATTTTTAGTCATTAGAATCACACTTTGCATGGAAGATATGCTAGGAGGCACATGGAAAGTTTGAGAGGTTGAGGTCATAACATAATAGCAAGGGGTGTGTAATGCCTGCCAGCCGCCAGGAGGAGACTTGCTTTACATCCGATATCGGGAGATGCAACGCTGAATTCAAAGAAACCGGCGCCCCCATCCCCACCTTACAGCACTGGTACTGCTTTTGATAATAAAGTAATGCCGAGGTATAGCAAGGAAACGTGGAAAATGTCAAAACAACGCTTCACAACATAAACGAGGTGTAGAATATTTTATCCCGACTGCCTAATTTCACACCAGAATATTTTATATGATGATACAGCAATAATAATTTACACAAGACAGCTGTCTACCACCCCAATGGTATCCTGCTCTTAATAACTAGTATTCTTCCAATTCTCACCACCCTCCCGAGTTCGGAAATTGAGATGAAAATCATCATATATCCAGCAACTCCAAACCACCATTGTGGAAAAGGGCAAATGGTGGCTATTTATGGGTCATTATTAGCCCAAGTTATAACCAATCAATACTTCGGCAGCTTCATATCATACTCCGATTACCAGCCAAAATATTGGAGCCACGCAACATGCGCTTTCATTTATTGTGCCAAAAGGAATTACCATATGTAATAACCAGAAAAAAAACCTAAATGTTTCTGTTCTTTGAGCAGCCTGAGATGACATTGCTAAATTTTATGAATACAGCTATATGATCATTCCGCTTGTTCTGATCTGATCTGAAGCTGCAAAAATGCTACAAGCACAAGGAAAAATGAATATAAAGCTTATGTCCATTGGTAAAAGGGCAAGTTAGGAGATGCTTAATCGAAAGATTTCTCGATTCTCCCTAGCAGCAATCAACTTTGGTTGTCATTGTAGGAATGACGCCAAAAGGCCAAAAAAAAAAATTGTGAATCACAACCGCCTTCCAATTTTTGCAAATCTTCTAGCTACGCCAAATATAACTGCCTTAGTCAACAAGCCCCGGTCAAGAGTACATGCTAGAGCAATAGCCCCCCCAATCACTAGCAGCTTAGGTACATTTCGGCCGGGTTTCTTGGATGGATCGCAAGTTTCAGCCTCTAGGGAATAACTGGCATTACTCTCCAGAGACCTCAGATAGTCTGCGCTCACTTTGGTGTTGATCTGAGCCATAAAAGCACAACGTGAAAGTGGGCCTCCAGCCCCTCTGAGCTTCTGGTATGCACGTAAACCAGGTTCAATCTTCTTCACAGCTCCCCACATGCCCTGCCTAACTCCAAGTTTAGCAATTTCCCAAGGTATACCCATGTTTTCATAATGGAATAGCAGCACCTCACACGCAGTCAACTGGCCCTCTCCTCTTTTTGATTCAACTGGTCACAACCAACAAATCCTCATTTTAGACATACACACAGTCTTAGAAATACAGCAAACATCAATTATTATCAAGAAAACACGAAAGGAAATTTGTAATTGGAAAACATAAAAATAACTACCTGCACGAATACACCAGCTTGAATAGTACAAATCAACACGTCTTGGTTTGTTGCGTCTTGGCACCGAGGAGCAAGGAACTCCCTAAAGCATGCAAAAACAGACCTAACAAATTACTAACTTAATTCAAGGACCAATACAAGTTCTATGGTGAGACTAAACAAAAACACTACAGTTTGACCCGCAATCAAAAACCATAGACTAATAAAGAAAGGAACTCCGGCAACAATGAGAACAATTCATCCCACACCAAGACAACCAGTCCCTAGTGCATTAATTTGATGTAAGACTTGAGCAATTAATAAACCCGTAAACAACATGCGTCTGCCTTCCAGTAGCTGCTGCTACTCTATTAAAATATTCTCATAATACAACACATCCAAAAGAATGCCATGATTCTCAATACATCTAACTCTAGATAAGAGAATTTAACAATGATAATACATCCCAAAGCTATACCATACTCAACAGAATATGAGAATAATTTCAAAACATGTCAAACCAAATACAAAGAAAGGGCTAAAACCAGCAGCCAAAAGATTGAATAAAAAACACATCAACATTTTGTAGAGCCAATCCGCCCTTCTCATACCTTCGTAATGCAATAGTACAGTCGACCTGATTCCCAAATTCGACGGCCTATGATGTATTCTCTATCACTGCAAAAGAAGGGAAACTGAACCGAAAAACAAATAACATAAATTTAGCGCTTTAGAAATCAAAACCAAACTTTCCTACAACAGAGACGTAAGAAAGCAATTTCCCACCTTGCGAACCCACTGGACGACCATGGTTCCTGTAGTAGGGCACTCCTCCAAATTGGCAGCGTGTATAAGCATGTCATCCCACTTCAACCGAAATTCATCATCCCAAAAGAAGTCCCTCACCATTTCAGGAGTCGCATCCTCAAAAACCGTTCTGCTACGATATTGCGGAGGACCAGTCTAGCAAATAGATAAAACAATCCAATCAATCAAATGAAGTACACAATTGTATTATAGTACTGACCAACTTTAAACCAAGAAACATGGATAGTAGCTGAATTCTGCAAGACAAAATAAAAGTACAGTTTGAAAAAGGAATCAACCTCAGGGTCTCTCCGCCAAGCTTGATAGCTCATCGTGGAGGTTGAACGATCCATCATCTGAATCCAAGCAGGACCCCCGTCTTTCTCTTCCACAAGCTTACATAAATGCTCTAAATCATCTTCATTTACAATACTGGATTTTTCCTTATCCAACCGTGACGAACTGCCAGTAAAAGTGGTGAGGATTTAGGGGAAAAGAAAAAGATGAAAAAAAGCCTAGAGATTCATTACCAATCAAATGTATAAATTGATTACTTCACAGTTAAAAAGGACCTTTAAGTTGTTAAATATACCGAATAATTAAGCAAAGCCTACCTGCAATCGGCATCAAGGTGGACAGGCGGCGACGAGGAAGAGTCCTTCTGAATCCCATTGTCGGCAATCCAAGAAATGCAACTGGGCAGCTGAAACTTCCTCGAATTTAAGCTAGGGATAGAGGAAGATGCCGGTAAAGCTCCTGTCTTTGCAAATTCCTTGGTGACCGAGGAATCCGACATTTCTCTACTCAAATTGGCCCATTTGGGTTTCCACGCCCATCCCACAAGTACCCCAACAAGAACTGCAACCCACAACGGAATGGTAAAGAAGACGAGCTCAGTGAGGACATTCCCAATAGTGGGTCTCTTCAAAATCTCCAATAAAATCGACCACAAAGCCATTTCCCTCTTCCTCCAATAAATTAGTTCCGAAACCAGAAACACCCAGCAATCTAAATACAACCCAGAAAGATTTAAAAGAAAAACCCTCGACTGAATCGAAATTGTAAAACGCGCTAAGCACAGCGATCACTCGAGGGTTTAAAAGAAAGAGGAGAACCAAAACCGAAAAACCAGACTTTATTGGAATTCAGCAGAAAGGAAAGAGGAAAAAAAAAAAAAAGGACCCATAGAGGAAGAAGGCGGCAAAGGAGGAGGGAATACGGAGATAAAGATATGGGCGTTATAGAGTGGCAGCAGAGAAAAGAACAAGAGGACAAAGAAATGTTTGATTGTTGAATACCTACAGATAAGGATTCAGAGATAAGAGGTAGGGAGACGTGCAGTAAAGATTACCGTAGGACCAGCTGATTTTTTTTTTTTTTTTTGAGAATGTGGTTTCAATCGAAACAGATGAAGGAATTTGATTATAGCCAGAGACATGAATATATATTGTTAATTCATATACGCCTTTTTGTGCTTCTGCGTTTATAACAGGAGAAAAAAATGGGCGATGTTTGTCAGTTTTGAGGTGGGCTGGTCTCTGGGGTTGCCGCGTTCTCATTTTTCACGTTGCTTCCCTGCCGTTTTTCCATTTTCTTTTCTCTATACAAAAAATCATTCACTTGCTCCCACCAATACCAAAATTTATAAATTGATTTATCAATTCTATCACATCATTGATTCTATAGGTTCATAAATTGTTTCACAACTCCTTTTAATATTGATAATAATTATTTCTAGTTAATGCGGATGTATATTAGCTAAATAGTATAGTTGCTATCATATTAACTTAATATTTTCTAGTTTTTTTTATTTTTTATAGAATAACTTTTACTAATTTGATGCATATATTAATTTTTACATAAAAACAGAGTAAATTGTTTTTTTGTGGATGGATTATGTACTTGCCCTCTTTATAAACACTTCCGTACCCAAATGGTGTATATATATATATATATATATATATTCTAAATGATTATTTGTCTTTTCACATAGCTACTTCGATCGCTAAATTTGTAACTTTATAAACAAAACATGTGACCCTAAATTAATATTTATAAACTCCTATATAATATTCTTTCAACGATAAATAATTATGTAAATTTTCATGTTTACTACTTGCTGTGCTAAATTTAATTATTATTTTTTGATGGCTTTATTCTTTTTAACAAACGCTTTGTATGTTTTGACGGAAGTAGAACATATATTTGAATAGATGAGAGATCTAAATTTCAGTTAAAATTATAGATTTCAAAAATCTTTAATTTTACCAAAACATGCAATCAAATATTGCATGACATGAAAATACACTTTTCATGTTAATTCTAAACATTTATCTATAACTTTTAGCAAAACATATTTTGTAATTTTTATAGATAATATATATTTTGCCAAGATCATTTCATAATTTTTAAAAACAAAATGAAAAATAAAATGATTAAAACAAACCTTTTATTACTGAATTCGCCAAAGTGCAAATTAAGCAAAAATACCAAAAACTTTAGTTACATTGATAAAACTCATTTGTTAGTTTCAGATGTATGATCATAAATTTTCTCCTTCTTGCAAATTTATAAATTATTAACATTTTATGAGTTTTTTCTTAATATTTTCTTTCAATGTTCATAACAAATGAAAACAAAAAATTTAGAACAAAAACAATTTTTGCTTGAGAGAAAACAATTTTGACGAAGAAGAAGAAAAATTAACAAGAATTAAGATAAAGAATAGAGGAAAAATAGCCAAAAAAACAAAAGAAAAAAAATAAACCTTATTAAATAAAAGAGAAAAAAAATTTTGAATTTTTTTTTAATTTTGAATTATGATATAATGATGGTGTAATAATTGCATAGCTTAATTTCTAGCTACCACCGTTAATTATAGAATCAATATTCTATTCTATAAATATGTGGTAATTACTTTAATATACCACTTTGGTTAATTTAATTAAATTATTATAATTTTAATTAACACTATAGTTAAAATTATAAATAAGAGAAATAGTTAAAATTAATCAACATTAATTTTAACTCAAAAAAATAAGTGATAATTTATAATTTAATTCTCAATTAAATTACTCCCTACATCTTAAATATAGACTAGATAAATAATTTAATTTGAGTGTGACTTATAAGATCAATAATTTTATCGGAATATAAATGTAATATTAACTCTTTAATATTATATCGGACACCATTTCTGAATTTCTCGTATACCTGGATACATTAAGTATCCTTCCAGAATTTTTCTTTTAATTATTGATAAAATCTCAAATATTATTTTGACATCTAAATCATAATATTAAGTTATCTCGTTATGATTCCGATATTGATTAGGGTCACAGCATATCAAGTCTAATAGTCAATATACTAATGAGTGATAATTTGCATTCTGATTAAAATAAGACTTATCATTATTAATCTCATTAATAATTCAATCTTACATTGAATAAGTCATATTTCTCTTGGCCAAGAATTTATTTTATCAGAACCAAAATATCAATTTCATTAGGATCTTGTCCCGGTGTTACAGGGTAACGAGTCCTACTATTGATAATCTTATGTTCACTACATGACTAACTGTGGTGACTACAAGTCGGATTATCAAGCAGGGATAGCCCCGTACAAGGTAAGAACACCTACATAGCTATTCATAAAAGGATAGTCTTGACACCTTAAGTCAAAGAATTTCAAGTCATAGAAGACTTATATATTATGACAAAGATAATAACTGTTGACATTTAGTACTATCTGTACAGTTATCATCATGCGTCAATGTTCGATACTCTTAACTCTTTAAAAATTACTAATCTATTTAGATATCATTATATTATGGAGAATGAGATTTCTCAAAATAAACTATGTGATAACCAAGAGTTTTAATGAATGTTCAATTCATTGTCTTATACGGTTATGAACATTTTTAAAATTATCTTTTACTATAAATATTTAATTCATTATTATCAACAACTTGATAATAAATTATATATAGATAATAAAATGGTCGTATATTTCATAGTATATTTAACTACTGTATTTATAATATAATCAACAACTTGAATATTTATTTATTATAAATGTGAAATATATATGTATCAATTGTGGTATAATAATTAGTATATAAAAAATGGTGAATGCACCAAGACATACACACTATTGATAACGTGTTTTTCCTTTCCCAAATCCAAAAGATTAATTTTTTTTTGCTTTGAAATAACAAAACCTAAAATATCTATGGTTTAAATTTTGGATATTTGAAATTAGTAACAATGTTATGGAATTATTTTTTTATTTTTTGAGAAAACAATGTTATGGAAGTTAGGAGTTTCGTTATGCCGTAAAATTAATTCAACAAATTGACTTGAAATTAAGAAGTACCCACTCTAAAAATGAGCTTTGTCAAAGTACGACCAACAAGTTTAATGGTAAAATAGTAATTAATGGTCGTCTACTTATCATTTTGACCATTTCTGAATTGACCTTTTAATCCTTGTATGAATATTTTTTTCAACAAAATCTATAGCAGACAGTTGATCAGGCGAGAGTCAGACCAACAAAAGCATATGACTGGATGAGCAAATCTCAAGGTTAGTATAGTCATTTCACGTAAATTGTTTGGTTTTTTGATTCTCTCTTCCGACTTCTCCGCTGCATTCTGTTCAACAATTTTGAACAGGGAAAATGTTTCTCAAAGAACGCATTCCTCCTCTTAATTACTGTTATTTAATTATTAATTTTTTTTATTTAGTGAGAAATTGGATAAAATAAGTTAGTGGATGTATATAATACAAATATTTTATACTAGTCGAGACAACTTGAAATATATAGCATTTCTCCGTTCGGAAATCCTAACAATAAATGTTAAGTTAAATTGCAAAATTAAGGTGTTGTCATTACAATTAAGGAATACATTAATTTAATTGAATATATATAAAGGTACCATCGGAATTTTATTTCAATAAAATGAATAGCAAATAAATTTAAACCACTTCAAAATAGCATTTAGATTTCAAATTTATATGAATATTTTGCTTTTGAATCGATGACTATAGTCTTACATTTTTCCTAATTCCAATGGGTTGTTGGATATTTCACAAATCACAATGAATCATAAATTTTTTATTTTGAAAAGAGTTATTTATATTAAAGCAAATTCCGACAGAGAAGACCTTAAGAAATATTTTTACCTGTATGCAAAATCAGAGTATTACTTTGCTATATTAATTTGATCACCAAAATTCCTTATAATTAATTAAAAAAATCCTGGTAGATTTTTAAAATTTAATGTTAATATTTGATTTCCTATCAAAATAACAATTATAATGTCATAAATATTCATATTGATTAAAAAGTTATTTTTCTCCCAAGGATCAATATATAAAAGGAAATAAGAGAATTAGAAAATTTATCTAATCATCTCAATTCAATTTTCTTTGTTTGTTAGGTTTCATGGCATTAACATATAGCATTGTAACAGTAATGGAGGTCTACTAAACCAAATCACTTCTCCTCTACACTTTCCTCAGTCAGCCACCGAATTAATTCTTCCTCACACTTTCTTTAATTATTTCTAGTTCAAATTTCATGCCGGTGAATGCATCTTCTTCTATGAATTAGATTATTTGCTCAGCTTTTTAGTGGCTAATTTGCGGTGTAATTCTACCTTTATCTTTTGATTCTTGTCAAGCATTTTTAGAAGAAAAAATTTCATTATTCAATTAAAAAAGTTTTCCATTATGTAATAAATATTAAATAGGTATTCCCTTAACAGCAAGGTATTCAATTAATTTATATAATTAAACTAATGTATTGCATACATATGCAGGTACATACCCTCCCGATTAAACACCCATTTGCATTTTTATTAAGTTCTAATAAAAGTAATAAATATGAAGAAAAATTAAATTAATTTATAAACATATATTTCAATAAGTTTTATGTTAATTTGGTTTGAAATTTGAGAAATTAGAAAGATAGATAGAGAGAAAGAGCGATCCAATTAAAATGAGAGAGATTGTAATAAAAAAAATTTAGAATAAATGATATCCTAATATACAAGTTACGGGTTAAAGTGTTAAAATTAATTTACTTGTTTGATAAGTTTTAAGTTACTTAATCTAATAGTTGATATTAAAAGTATCTCATTCAATAGTTATAAATTGCAGGTGTATTAATACACTATGTGTACTATAAAATGACTCTTAAGATATATATATATATAAGAAAAAAAGAATGAAGGACGAAAATTTTGACCCCATTTCTCTAAAAATAGGGCAGATTAGTTATAATAATCCCATGCATAGTTACATAAAGTAAACTAGAAAAAATAATAATAGAAAGAAAAAAAGAAAGCTTCACCGACCATTGCATCTCATGACTTGCATGTTTTGGTTATGCGCATAGTTTTTGTGTTTGAAGGACGAAACAACTTTATAATTATGTATGAGAATTATAAATTTGAATAGGCTTAAGTCATACTCGGCAATCTGAATAAGTTTTTTTTTTGTATTTTTTTTTTGCAATTTAGTTATTTGCAGTAATTTTTAGTTCATTGAACTATCCATCCGTATTTCATTTTTGATCTATTTTACCACATGTTTAATTGTAAAACCAAATATATGACTATTTGTTACTGATATGATACTATTGACCAAGTCAATTATGTTTCCTTACTATGTAAGTATTAGGAAGTTCCATACATATTTTACAAATTAGAAAGAGAGTAAGATAAAAAAAAAATTTAAATTGCTAAATAGACAAAAAATTACTGCAAGGGATAAACAGCAAAAACAAAAATTTTCAAAAGATTAGGTATTACTTAAGCCATTTGAATATCTCTCTAATAAACAGGCCCATAATTGAATAGAACCGAAAAGTTTTTAGGTTAAAGTGAAAAGATTCACAAACTCCGATACCAAATATTAATTAATTTAGTTTGACTAAAAGATATGCAATCTTTACCAGCAAGGATACGCGCGGATTATGACTTTGTATTAATTATAAATAAAGCATGTGTGAGATTTTGAATTTAAATTTCTAATATGGCTTTGTAATATGTTTACACGTATTGCATACGGTGAAATTAGTCATCTTCGTGTATGAGTCATGGAACTCGCCAACTCGGGACCCATATATATGTCTCATAGAATCAGAAAAATGGCCATTAATTTCTTGATTGACATCCACGACTTTGCAACTTCTAAAATAATATAAGAAATATTTTTTTTCAAAAAAAAAAAAGGGGGTGTGAATGCCTTAGGCAGCCTCCTCTTCTTCAACTTAAATTCAATCATATCTATCATTTAGACTTCCAAATCTTTTTGAAAAAGAGAGTTTATATATTAACAAGTGATTAGATATCTAACATAAATTATACCTAACATATATCTAATCACTTGTTAATATATAAACTCTCTTTTTCAAAAAGATTTGGAAGTCTAAATGATAGATATAATTGAATTTAAGTTGAAGAAGACGAAGCAGCCCAAGGCATTCACACCTTTTTTTTTTTTTTTTGCAAAAAGAAAATAAATTATATCTTATTTCTCATTGACATACATATAAATTAATCTATAAATATATTCAACTTGAAAATTTATCATGGAAAACATATTATCCAACCACGTTTTGTGTGCTTTAGCGTTCCATATTTGAATAGATTTCATACGTAATGTGGAGGGAAGAATCAATGAATTGTTAGATAGAGGTTTTGGTTTCCTTCTCATGGACCCAAAAAAAAAAGAATAATAATTTGGTGAGTTGCTTGTTACATCCTTCTTCGGGGTGTTAAAATGATTTGTTTTTTTTTTCTTCTTTCATTTTGTTTTTCATTGGATTATCAACAAAGAAGTATAATGTTATTAGCTAAATGATTTTCACTCTTTTTCTTACTTGGCTTGACAATCTGTATGTGCAGAAATTAATTTAATCAGGCACCAACTGTCCGAGGCATCGAATGGCAAAAATCGGGCAGATGATGTTGTTGGAGTCATACCATTGATCATCACACATACACAATATATTACAACCACCTAGGATCTCCAATTTTCAGAAACTTGTATGCCAGATTGCTCCATCACCTTCCCCACAGCGCTCGTGTACCTCTTCCATTCTCTCCACTGACTTGCAGACACCACTGCAGCTCCAATCAAATGATGCTGCGCAAGGATTCCCCGCTTGAGCTTTCCACTCGCAGTCTATCACAAAACTCCCACACCATTAGCACATCAATATTTTCTTCAGGCTCTTCTGGGACACACTTTGAAATAACATGCGACATCATTTTGTGTCACATATGGAAAACATATTTCCTGATGAACTTTCATCCATCTGATGTAGTTAATAGATTCACCTTACTATTACCACAGATGGGTTGAAGATGTGCCAAATCAGTGTTAAAGGAATTCATCAAATTAATGGACCTTTTTTGCCCCCACGCACAAAAGCCTATGATTAGTATTTCTATACAAAGTTTCAACCCCACAAACAAGATTATGACCTCAGATAAAAGAGTTCAAAAGACGTTGCTTGGGTTTTGGTATTTCAAAAGCCAGACTCTTGAGTTTCTAAAGAAAATTTTTGTTGGGGAAAAACATAACATGTTATCTACATGAATCTTACCAGGGGGAGTTCCACAGCAGAGGCTTCGGTCATCAATGTGCTCAACATCAAGACCAATGAACCAGGATCCCAAGGAAACATCTTCATTTGCATATTTATGAAGTATGTGCCTGGCGATAGCAAACCAGTCATCAGTTTCACTAAGAGTCTATAATACAAATAGAACAATATATGATGTCAAATAAGGTTTACCGATTCACTGAAACGTAGGTAGCCAAATCTTTGGAAATTGCATATATTTGACCTGTTGCATGCCTAAAATACTTGTTGCCCTCCTCACCGAATTTCCAATATTCTGGCTCATGATACTTAACGCCTCTGCAAGTAAAAGGCAGAAATAAACACCAGTGGCCCAAAAAGAAAAAGAAATCTGAACCACCCATAACCAGAATGCGTACTTCTGTGATAGGACGGGTCCAGATTTCATACAGCCAATATAAACACGGGGCTTTGATCTGTGGCGGGCCAAGGTAGAGCCAACCATACCTGCCAGCCAGTTTAATCAATTCAGTCCAATGAAATCAAACGCATTCTACACATTTATCGAATAAGGAATCAACATACAGATTAACTAACCAAGATTTATGTGTACATCGTCGTCAACTTTAATGTAGAAGTCAGCATCCCACCTAGCAACAGCAGTTGAGAAGTATATTTGTGTTTTTGACGATAATTCATGATATCCTTCAATATGATTCTGCAACATGAACAATATTAACTCACTATGATCTCTTTGATGACTTGTTATTTGAACTATGGAAAGATTGTCAAAATAATTTTGAGAATTACTTCATTCTCAAACCAGACTCTGCAGTTTGGATTTAGTCTTGGAAGATTAGTTACTATAATTACTTTGGCCACGCATAAAAAAGGCTCTCATCAAATTATTTGATAACTTTGGCTTTCGAAAGGTATTATCTTCTTGAATAAGTATTTAACCCAAAGTAAATTGCTAGTCATGAGTTAAGCGAGTTAAAATTTCTTCTTAGGGTTTGAGAAAATAAAAACAGTGAAAAAAACTAAAGATCTGATTTTTTTTTTTTTAAAAAGAAAACAATAAAAGCTTTACAGCCTTAATGATGCCACACCATCAGAACACATGGCGATTATTCAACAGAATGAAGATAATCGGTCAATCAGATCTAAGGGAATTTAACAGTGGCTTACCAGCCGAAGGAAATCTTTGTGCTGCTCTACTTCTGCATCTATAGCACGATCCAAAACACCACCTGGCGATGCACTACCAAACACAATACCGAAGCATAAGTATTTGTCAAATTATAATTGTGGGCTAGAATGATAATCACTTGCAGCTTTGACTAAGCCCACCTGTGTCCTATTACAAATCGTATTATGACACCCTTCTCTGTTTCCAACTTCTTTAACTCCTCTCCTAGAGTAAACAACAACCAAAAAAGAATAAGCAATTTTCTTACAACTTGCAATATCTATTAATGGTATATTTAAGACAATGGTTAACCTTTCGGCATCCAAGTTTCTCTAATTGAGTCCCTGCGTTTTCTACTGCTGAATGCCGTAATTATACCCATAACAAAAAACACTTTCTGCCGCTGCTTCAAGGTCTCAGTTAAAGATTTTGTGGCCATTGGAGATCCTTCTTCATCATCAGCTTTGACAGCTCTTGCAGCAGCCAGCTGCATTTCCATAGAAGAGATTTTTTTGTCTAGTGTCCTGCCACAATTGTCATAAATGTGTCATATTAACACTTGTATTGTATACATGCTCCAATGTCCCACATAAAGGTTATAACACATAATTTCAAAAAGAAAGAAACTAAACTAAGGAAGTGGTCCGGAATACTTAAACATGGTTACCAAGCTATAAGAACTTACACGATAACATCATGAGTTTGAGAAACTTGGGAAAGGATGTCCCCTGCCTGGACAGAATTCTCCTGAATATATCATAAACAATATCATTAGCATGTGTTACTGCAGATAATGAAGCAAACTGTGATATATTTGTACTGGAATGACTCGCCTTCTTTTCACAATTAACAAAAGGATTAGACAACTTTGATTGATGTTCCTTCACAGATGAAGCTTCCTCCTCATCTACCTTGGCTGGATCAGGGATTGCCCAAAACCTAGTAAATACTAGTACATTAGACATTTGGCCCTCCAACAATAATAATAATTAATTAAAAATAAAAGAAGATAAATATTTATACTTTAGAAGTTAGTAGCAGTTGGTTTCAATACAAAAAAGTAGTTACAACTTACAATTATCAAAATAACTGTTGGTCATTAGCATATTGAAGAAGGGGCAGTTTCTTATCCAAAGAGTTGCAATGCTTCAAAAACAAAACCAATTAAATTGCAAATCTTCACTTAGGCCAATTGAATTTATATAGCAGTTGTGATTATTTGTGGCCATCTAATTCATATTATTAATTATAAAATAATATAATATATTATATATAACATTTAAATGTAAGATAAAATGGCTTGCTGAATATGTAAGCTTTATTGAATATGTCACTACCAAGAAAAGTGAAAAACAGCAACAGTTCATGAGCCATCAAATGCAAAAGTATAAGATACAGCAATTAAAACTATGAGTTTGCATCCTGTGTTTTATAGTCAGCTGACTGATACATGTAATTAACAAGCACTTCCAATATAATACTGATTAATGAAGAGAAAGAATAGAAATATTATATTTCTTTTCTTAATTAATAGCATAACCATTTTGTGCCTTTCAACACCAGAAAGTACATTTTTTTCTTAGGTTTGAACACTGTTTATCATTCATGATATTAGCATATACCTAGATGAACCCAAGAAATCCATCTTGTCACACTAGTGATATGGGCCATATGGCCAATACATTAGTATTACGGATCATCCATCAGCTAAATTCCTCTAAAAAAATGAATTAACCAAAATTGATGGAGGAAGACCACAAATAGACTCCTAAAACCATTAGGATGCAAAATCAATACTTTCAAATGACAGAAGATCTATCACTTTAACTATATCAAAGTACTTGCAGTGATAACTGATTTCCATATAAAATACAACTGAAATTGGGCAAGATAGAGCTTAAAACCCAAATTTACAGAGCTAGCTGGATTGTTATCTGTTAAAGGCATTGAAATGCAGGAGCGTAGATTCCTTTCAAAGACCATCGCCTTAGTTTATGAGCCTCTTTGAAAGGCAACAAGCTAGTAAACTCTCCACCTGAGCATAACTATAAATTTTCTAAGTAAAACATCAGAAAAATGCTCCATATTGAAATTAGATTAATCGCTAATTAACCTACCTCATTCTTGCCCAGAACAAAACGTAATTTAATACACTCAACTTATTACTAAAGACACATTGGACCAACAGATTCATCACTTCTCCAAATCTGGTAAACACAAGCCTAATTTCAAAAACCACATGCATTTATCAATTTTTCATCTGCAGTAATCAGACAAAGGTAGTTAACCACCACCCCACAAATAACCTAAGCAAAATTGTAGACACATAAGGGAATGATTTTGACATGGGTTCTTAGAGAAAGCCTAAAATCCGTGGGCAACGGCTAAAATCTATAAAGAAAGCTCGCACTACGCACATGTTTTGTAACCCACAATATGAAATTCTTCATCCCGTACTAAAGGGGGAAAAAAAGAAGCAAAATAGCACTAGAAAAACTGTTAAAAGCTTCGAACTTTAGAATTGGTAGCTGCAAATCTAATAACTGATCATTTCAAAGGCAAGATCTTGAGCATTTCAGAGAGGGGAGGGGAGGGAAGGGTAAGAAGAGAACCTGTTGACAACAAGAACACCCAAGAAGAAGCTGGCAATGCAGAATACAGAAACCCATTTGGTGGAAACTCCATTAATAGGCTTTTGAGGTCTGCTCAAACCCATTTCAATCTAAGTATCTTTCAGCTTCAGCTGGAAGAAAGCTTCCTCCTTTCTTTGGAGCTTTTAATGCTACAATAAGGAAACAGAACGCCCCATTGCTAGGAAAGAGAGGCAAAGAAAAACCAAAATAAAGCCTGAACTCGATCGTTGTCTAAATATGAAAATTTGGAAGACAGATTTGTTGCTTTTCGTGCTTTCAACTTTCTCAATCCAATCAAAATCACTAAGAGAGTGGGCAAGAGCAAGAATCAAGATGTAATCATGTTTGCTTTCATAGTTTTGTCACGGGGAGAGAGAAATAGTAACATATTCATTTTATTTTTAAAAATTTAAAAAAAAATTAGTAACACTATAAAGACTTCCTGTATATTTTCTTAACTGCCAATTATACCCTTTACATTGATACATTTACATTCTGCTGCAATGAAATGACCAATGACCGTTGTCTTATGCTATGCCTTTTCTCATTTCTTTTGGAGCACTTTCTTTTTGTAAAAATATAATTGTAGTTTTCCTTTTCAATTTTTTTGGGTACAATTAAAATAAATTTAAAATTTGGTTATAATGCATTGATTCTGTTGTTTTTTTCTACATTAAGAAACTTTTCATTGACATCTATGAGACTAATAAGAAAATAATAATTCTGTGTAAAATGAGAAATCCCATGTAGTTTAGTTAGCAAATTTTCTTGCATTACAAAAAGTAATAAAATAATAGCTCTATTATAGAATTATTGGGCCAGCAATTGAATTGTGTCATTGTTAAGAATTTTTCAACAAACCAATAATTGAATAATTTCTAGATCCTTTTGTGTTTTTTTTTTTAATTAAAAAGATGGAACTTTGCGTTTTGATAGATATTGTAACTTATTGTTAGGTAATACTTTTCACAATCCTAAACAAAGAAATGATTGCTTTGGTGAGGGGCCAAAATGCAAAATGCTATTTATTAGTTGATTAAATTATTTGGCCAAACTATTAACGTCTTTCTGAATCATATTGATTAAGCTGTTTAATTGTTTTCATTATGTAAGCAACCTAATTAAATGTTTTTATAGGGGCAACAACTTTTGCCTATTCAAATTTAGGGATTTATTTTATAACTTCATTACATACTTTTAAAAAATATATGTATTTTATTATTCTATTGTGAACTTGTCGTTTGTTTGGATTTTATTAAGGAATTTTTTATTTTATTTTATTTTTTTTGAAACTAAGTTAATTCCAATTGAAAACGTCAAGATACCGATTTTATAGAAAGAAATCCAACACATGTGTTTGATGGTTTAGATTTGAATTTTCTATAAATTACTAAACAAAATTATTTTCTTTTTACCAATAAATTTTATTGAATGATCAGTACTGTGAAATTTTGAATTTGATTTTTCAAATGTATATCTTATAAAAAAAATTATTTTATTTTTGTTGCAATTATTATTAAGGAAAATTGAAGGTGTCAAAGAGAAAATATAACAATTTAATTTTTTTATTTTAATTAAATAACATTTTGTATTGGAGACGTGGGAAAACTTATTTATTTAAAGAAGAATGGAACGAATGAGGAAAAGAAATGGTGAATTTTTAATAACATGAGTCACTAGTGATATGGACGAGAGAGCTTTGATGAAAAGGTTGGAGAAAAGCTATCCTAAAAAAGCAAGGATGGTAAAAGAGAGGGTTAATTTGGTCCATTCATAAAAAAAAGAGAGATGAGGGTTCTTGTCCCCATTTCCATGGCTCCATTACTCCATACAATACATAGAAGCAAAGATTCAAAATTTAAACAGAAAGAAAGAAGAGGAGTAATGGAGGGTAAGATTGTCCATTAGCCAAAAAGGAGGACGGTCGTGCATAAGAGCAGAGCAGTGCACCAGGGAAGGGAATAATACAAGTAATATGGCAAGCAATCATGCATTCACAGACAGCAGGACGTGACTATCCAATGGCAGGGAGTTTTTTATTAAAAACAAAATTAAATTCACTTATCATCACACACCTGTAACTAAAAGACTGAGAATTTTATAAATAAATTAAATTTATATAGCGATCAACATATGGTAATATTTTTATAAATATTTATTTATTAAGAAATATTTATTCCCAATAAAATAAATATTCATCATTAGGTAAAACGTGCCAATTGGATTTTGATCCATAATACATCCTAGATCGGGATCCAATATATAATTTGCCAGTTGGAGATTCTACTGGGCCACCCAACTTAAACAGTTATTAATCTAAACCCAACTATCTATAAATGGGCTGAATCTTTCAATTGAATCATGGGCTAGAGCCCTACATCTAGAAGAAACTTTTTTTTTTCTTTTATATATAATTTTTATAGATAGTTGGATTTAAAAAACTTGTATATAATATATTATTAATCTGATTCATAAATCAATTTTATGAGCTTGTATTTTGATTCAAAGAATTTGTTCGCTGCCAAAAAAAAAAAAAGTCAAAGAATTTGTTTGTGAGCCAATATCCTAGTTGACTTTTACAGAGATAATGATACTTGCAGATCAAGAAGCAGCTTCCTTTTTCAATGTGATATTTTTTTTTTAAAAAAAAGGTTTCAGTTAATTTAACATAAGAGTTTGTCTTGCAGCATAAGATAAACTAATGCTTTAAGTACACTGCTATTTCCATAACCATACACATCCCAAGGAATGTTAGCTTAAGCCAACAACATCATCTAAGGTTAGCGATTTTTCAATTCAGCATTTTAAGTAATTCAAACAAGTTTTTTTTTTTATTTCTGTCTAATCATTGTTGAGAATTGTAAGTTGATTCATTTGCATGCATCACTTCATTAATTAATGGTATTAGCCAGTGCCTGAAACTTTGGCTTTGGATTTCTGTTAGTTAAACCGTGCAAATTAAGCACTTGCTTGTGCTTCTTATAATGCAGTGATTGAGGCATTCCATTCCATGTTTTCATGTTGGGTATAGATTAGTTTCAGCTCTCTGATTACCCTTGATGAATATTTTGTTTACCACAATTATTAAATATAGGCAGAAGAAAATGATCAATTCAACACCAGTTTTTGTTTTGTTGGTATTCCTTCTCTACGGCCAAGGCTTTTCTGTGAAAAGGCTGCAGGCGGCTACCAATGTATGTACACATTTAAGAACCTCTCTTCTTCTTCATAGCTTACTTTTTATTTTCCCCAAGTATATATGAAAAAACTTATTTGGGTATCCACAAATACCATCATTTGTGAATCCTAACAGGTTCATATTGTGTATCTCGGAGAGAAGCAGCACCATGATCCTGAGCTGATTACAAATTCACATCATGAAATGCTTGCCCATGTTGTGGGGAGGTAATAACAAATACATTATCAGGAACATCGATCATCTTGTGATTACAAACTTTTCTCATCTCAATTTCACGGTGCAGCAAGCAAGTAGCCTCAGAATTAATGGTGTACAGCTACAGACATGGCTTCTCTGGATTTGCAGCTAAGCTGACAGAGTCTCAGGCTCAAACTCTTGCGAGTACGTGTTCAGCTTATAATTTCTTGTTGCGTATTGTTCATCTCTCAAATAAAATGCAGAGAAAAATATAGCCGAAAGATGATGTCTGAATTTTAGCAACCTACAAATTGTATCCGCTCATGTATATTTAATTTGTTTAATTTTCAAAAATAGAATTGCCAGGTGTTGTTCGAGTTATACCAAATACAATTCACAAGCTACAAACAACAAGGAGTTGGGATTTCTTAGGCCTCTCTTCCAATTCTTATTCTCCTAAGAACGCTCTGCATAGCAGCAGCATGGGTGATGGAGTTATCATTGGAGTTTTTGACACGGGAATATGGCCCGAATCTAAAGCTTTCAATGATGAAGGACTCGGACCAATCCCATCTCGGTGGAAAGGTGTTTGTAAATCTGGGATGAGGTTTGATGCTACACTAGACTGCAATAGAAAAATAATCGGTGCTCGTTGGTATATTGATGGATTTGTAGCGGAGTATGGAAAGGAGCTAAATACAAGTGGAGAGCTTGAGTTTTTGTCCCCAAGAGATGCAAGTGGACATGGAACGCACACTGCTAGCACTGCAGCCGGAGCTATTGTTGGCAATGTGAGCTACAAAGGCCTAGGTCATGGGACTATAAGAGGCGGAGCGCCACGAGCACGGTTGGCAATCTACAAGGTCTGTTGGCATGTGCTTGGAGGTCAATGCTCATCTGCTGACATATTGAAGGCTTTTGATCGAGCCATACATGATGGGGTTGATGTGCTGTCCATTTCAATTGGATCATCAATTCCTTTATTTTCAGATAGTGATGAACGAGATGGCATAGCTACTGGCTCCTTTCATGCGGTAGCCAGAGGCATCACAGTTGTTTGTGGAGCTGCAAATGATGGACCTTCAGCTGCCACAGTGCAGAACACTGCACCTTGGATATTGACGGTTGCGGCTAGCACCATAGATCGAGCATTTCCTACGCCCATAACACTTGGGAACAATGAAACTTTCCTGGTTTGTGTATCAAAACTCAACCCCCACATTTTTGTTTTCAGCTACAGCTACCAATTAACTAATTTGCGTGTAAGAAACTTTCAGGGTCAAGCCACGTTTACTGGAAAGGAGAGTGGTTTTAGAGGATTGGTTTACCCACAGGCACCAGGGCTGGACCCCAATGCCGCAGGGTACCTAGTTGCATCTATTTTGAGCATAATTCATTTTCAATTAAATCATTATCTAACATCAGAATTATATATATGTATATGTTTGCAGTGTCTGTGAATCTCTATCGCTTATTGGTACATCTGTGGCTGGAAAGATAGTGCTTTGCTTCACCTCATTGGCTCGTCGAACTGCAGTAACAACTGCTGCACAAGTTGTCAAGGCAGCAGGTGGAGTTGGGTTGATTGTCGCCAAGAATCCCAATGATGCACTCTATCCATGCAGAGGCAACTTTCCATGCATTGAAGTTGACTATGAGATTGGAACCCAGATCATCTTTTACATCCGTTCTACCAGGTAATTTTCATCACTGTTGTTATCTTCACCTGATCATCATTTTTTTTAACAAAAATCCGGAGATTATATAAATGCTAATCCACAGGTCTCCTACTGTGAAGTTGAAGTCTTCCAAAACAATAGTGGGCAAGCCTGTATTGCCAAAGGTGGCATATTTCTCATCTAGAGGGCCCAATTCAATTGCTCCTGCAATTCTTAAGGTAAATTCTAAGACTTGTCTTGTTTAAATGCATACCATAAAATCTTAGATTATGTTTGCTGTGTTTAGCCTGATGTAACTGCACCTGGGGGGAACATATTAGCTGCTACCTCACCTCATGATGTATTCAACGATGGTGGATATACAATGCATTCAGGAACATCAATGGCAACTCCTCATGTCTCAGGCATAGTGGCTCTTCTCAAAGCATTGCATCCTGATTGGTCTCCTGCAGCCATTAAGTCTGCGCTTGTCACAACTGGTACACTTTCTCTTCCTTAATTACCTTCTAAATTTGCTGCACTGTGTCATTTATGCACTGTCTTACAAGTTGATTGATTCCCGCCTTCAAATTTATTAAAGCAGCATGGCAAAGTCATCCTTCAGGTTATCCAATATTCGCAGAGGGATCTCCTCAAAAGCTAGCTAATCCATTCGACTTGGGAGGAGGCATTGTGAACCCGAATGGAGCAGTCGATCCTGGTCTTGTTTATGATATGGATTCAGCTAATTACATGCAGTATCTCTGTGCTATGGGCTACAGCAACACTGCCATCTCGAATCTAGCAAGAAATACCACAGTTTGCCCTAGCAAACGACCATCCATTTTGGATGTTAACCTACCTTCCATAACTATACCTCATCTTAGAAAACCTGTCACACTCACTAGAACTGTCACAAATGTAGGAAACCCCAACTCCATCTACAGAGCTATGATTGAGCCTCCATTTGGCACTACTGTATCAATACAACCAAATGTTTTGGCTTTCAACGCTACAACTAAGAAATTCTCCTTCACTGTGACAGTAACTCCCACCCATCAGGTCAATACAGGGTACTGTTTTGGTAGTTTATCTTGGAGTGATGGTCTGCACATTGTGAAAATTCCTTTGATAGTGAGAACCGAGATCTTACAACCTTTTATTAATCAAAGTTAAGAAATCCAAGAGATGGCCATTGTTTAGTCTAATTCAATCTCAATGTCTATGCATACAGAATATTAAGCCATCTTAAACTTCATAAGAGTTCTCCAAAAATAGTAAACATGTTGCAGTTCTGACTCATGAACCAGAAAGAAACCAAGGAAAGCATTACAGTTGTGTTTGGAAAGTGAGAGACAGAAAGAGAGGGTAAAAGTGAAGAGAGGAATAGTATCCTTTTGTACTGAAATCGCATAATCCCCCAATTCAAGTGCCCTCTACTTCTACAGTTCAACGCTAGCAGAAAAGTTGTTACTTACCCACGTTACGCTGACTGACAATGAAATAATTCTCTAGCTTAAGCTAGTTACTTGTTTCTACTAAGCCTTTCTTCTTCTTCTTTTTCAATTTTTTTTTTTTAAATAATTGAGTCAATAATGTACATTCATATATGAAAAGTAATTTTCTACTTTGCAAACATGAAACTGCATAAGATAAGACAAACATTTGAAATTACAGAAACAAAAACTAAAAATGGCCTCCACACTTTAGTTGAATCGTCCTACTCATTCAACTTTGTCCATGTGGTCATCATCTCACCCAAGACCTTTTGTAGTTTTAGTGTTCATTATCTATACCACTATCACCTTCTTTCCAGCCATTACCAAAACCAAAAAGTGAGAGAGTATAGGAAGAGAATCTTACTGTTGCGCTTTAAACAAGAGTGCACAAATCATCCGGTACACACACACAGGTGACTACATTGCTATATCCCCTCATTCATGTTGACCAACTGAAACTGCAACATTGTTGAGAAGCAAAAGTACAAAATTTTTCAACAAAGATTATCCAGCATGAACCAGTTCAGATCAGTAACAAGACATGCATAGTACCAAGCATTTGTGAGTAATGCACGAGTTTATCAAATATAAAAAGAGCAGATAAAGTTTCTGCATTTCTTTACAAAAATTCATGGTCCACAAGGTACAAATGATTCCCTGTACATCATGCTGTATAAAGGAAAAGTTCTCTTTGCATCTTTCTACTTCAGTAGTGTCAAACAAGCACATATATGCGCTTGCTTTTGTATTGATAAAGTATAAAGGGTCAAAAGAGCGTAAACGATTACCACTTTCCTCTTATATATCAATCAAGCTCTAGTGCAATCATATATGTTGTAGTACCAAACTTATAAACCAAATAAATCTACCATACAAACTCTAAAATCCATATTCACAATACTCAAAACTATTTGAATGATTTGTGATGGAAGCCAAATCGAAAAACTGGAGAGGGACAGGAAAAGGCCAATCTCTCGTGATTTTAGCTCTATTTTTACTTCAAGGCCATCTTCATATTTATGTAATATGCGTTGAGGCCACAAAGAAAGTAAGTATATGTGTACCAAAGTTAGCTTCAACCATTTTCATGTACAATTCTAAATGAGAAATGATTTCCAGGTGCATATTGTTTACATGGGCGAGAAGAAGTATGAAGATCCATCAACTACCAAAAAGTTTCACCATAAAATGCTTTCGAGCTTGTTAGGGAGGTATTCCACAGCGTCTAATATAAATTTTTTTAACGAACATTCTTTTTATAATTTTAAAGAAACCACCAAAACAATCCTATATTTGTGTTGAAGCAAAGAAGCGGCACAGAGGTCCATTCTTTATAGTTACAGACATGGGTTTTCTGGATTTGCAGCAAGGCTTACAAAGTCTCAGGCAGTAAAAATATCAGGCACTGTGATTTTCTCAAAACTTTACATGTGAGCTACATTATTACCATGTCTAAACAATTGTTGTCCTCAAAATGCAGAATTTCCTGGTGTTATCCAAGTAATTCCAAACCGAATTCACAAGCTCCACACAACCAGAAGTTGGGAATTCATAGGGCTCAACCATCCTTCTTCAACAAATCTGTTAACACAAAGCAATATGGGTGAAGGAACTATCATTGGTCTAATAGATTCAGGTATTACCTCTTCCAATAAATACAAAAGTCTTCACAGCACAGATTAAATGTATATGGAAATGAAATTCTGTAGGAATATGGCCAGAGTCCAAGAGTTTTGATGATCAAGGCATGGGCCCTGTCCCATCTTATTGGAAAGGAATATGCCAAGTAGGAGAGAAGTTCAACTTGTCCAACTGCAACAGAAAACTCATTGGGGCTCGCTGGTTTATTAAAGGATTTAGGGATGAGACCAAAAGGCTTGTGAATGAAACTGACACTATGGAATTTCTATCACCAAGGGATGCAGGTGGACATGGCACTCATACAGCTTCAATAGCAGCTGGCTATTTCGTAGAAAAAGCGAGCTATAACGGACTAGCAACAGGTTTGGCCAGAGGAGGAGCACCTCTTGCTCACTTGGCAATTTACAAGGTTTGTTGGAGCATTAAAGGTGGAGGATGCACTGATGCTGATATTCTAAAAGCATTTGACAAAGCTGTACAAGATGGAGTGGATATGCTTTCAATCTCCATTGGCAATGAAATCCCTTTGTTTTCATATGTTGATCAGCGCGATTCGATTGCTATTGGTTCCTTCCATGCAACTGCAAGGGGGATCCCTGTGATCTGTTCAGCAGGAAATGATGGCCCAACCTCGCAAACAATAGTAAACACTGCTCCCTGGCTCATCACTGTTGCAGCCACCACGATTGACAGGGCTTTTCCAACAGCCATCACTCTTGGGAACAACCACACTCTCTGGGTAAAGTAATAATTCTTGAAAGCAACTAGAGTTATGCAAGTCTCTTCACGATGATTCCGTATATCGCAGGGCCAATCTATTGACATAAAGCACAATCATGGATTTGTTGGCCTTACATACTCTGAACGCATAGCTGTTGACCCCTCAGATGATTTAGCGTGAGACATTTTTTTCATTTCTCTTCCTTTTTCTTTTACTTTATGATTTGTCTCTTCTACACCCTGTGCTATAATATCCATATCTTCAGTGTGGATTGCCAACTTGGAAGTCTGAATACAACATTAGCAGCAGGGAAAATTATCCTGTGTTTCTCAAAATCAGATGCACAGGATATAGTTTCAGCATCTATATCTGTGTTCAAAGCAGGAGGCATTGCTCTCATATTTGCACAATTTCAAAATGAAGTACTTGACTCCTGCAAATTGGTTCCGTGTGTCAAAGTAGATTATGAAGTAGGGACGCTAATACTTTCTTACATTAGGAAAACAAGGTAAGAGAAACGCACCCTCCCAATAAGCACACATGCACACGCAGAAGAACAATTATACAAAAATGACACTGATTTATTGACACTTGCATATGAAGGTCCCCAATTGCGAAGCTAAGTTTTCCCAAGACTGTTATCGGCAAACAGGCATCTCCACAAGTTGCATCATTCTCATCCAGAGGGCCAAGTTCAATGTCCCCTGCAGTGCTAAAGGTATTTAACAAGAAGCAATTTTCCTATTTACTAGGCATTACTTCCTCCCATTTAACTAGAACTAATTGTGTTCATGTTGTCTCAATCTATTCGGATGACACGATTAGAGTCAATACAAATACGACTTATTTATTAATCGGGTTAAT
Source organism: Balakata baccata (assembly GCA_949630135.1). Lineage (NCBI taxonomy): Eukaryota > Viridiplantae > Streptophyta > Magnoliopsida > Malpighiales > Euphorbiaceae > Balakata > Balakata baccata. The sequence goes on along the minus strand of CATIWF010102609.1, from coordinate 9,532 downwards.
ACGAATACGACATGAAAATTAAACGTGTCACACGAACACAATACGTGTGATACGTTTAACTTTCATGCCGTATTTGGATCGTAAAATCCGATACGAACACGACACAATTATATTTTTTTGGATCATTTGACAAAACATGATACGATTATGCTTTTTGAATCAGTTGATACGACACGACCCGATACAAATATATTATTTTGGATAATTTAACACAACTTACACGACACGAAAATAATATTTAATTATTATTGTTTTGTAAAATAACACTATTAATCTTGATATTTCAGTAAATTTACACGTGTTATAAATGGATTGGGTCGGGTTGACTCGACACGACACAAAAAAATAATAATAAACAGGTTGTAATGGATTTTCGCGTCAACTTGTGGCACGACACAATTTGAGCTGTGTCATAAATAAGTCGACCAGTTTATGACATGAACCTATATAAACTCAATGCTAACTTACTAATTTTACGTGTCGAATTCACGTGTCATAATCCATTTTGACACCCCTAATCTTATCATATAATATGAGTATGAATATGATAGAACTAGCCTTATAATGTAATATGTATGTGTTGTTAATTTTAAAGAGAATAAAGCGAGGAAGAAAGAATAAAAGGAATGAATGAAAACTCAAATTTTTAATTAATCAACTAACTTACAATAACTTTTATATATATATATATCTCATATATATATATATATAGAGAGAGATATATATATATATATATATATATATAGACTAAAAACCAAATCATTAAGATTAACGTCCTAAAAATATGGAGAATCAAAATCAAATCATTAGGATCATAGAACTACAAATCAAGCATAATCACAAAATCTAAATTTAATATCACTTAATTGGGAACTAAATAATATAAAATCTTCAACCTAACAAATTGATTTCTAACCGATCTCTCTGAGAGCATAGCAGCATCACATTGAGGAGCTCTTTAACAGCACCAACATTAGATTTGAAAGGATCTAAGGCATATTCCAACATTCTGTCCCCTACCTTAGTTGTTGTAAATTTTTTTTTAAAATTTTTTGGCATGTCTCGGATATAGACATAAGCATTCATGATTTATGATTATGGGGCATGGTTATAGGCATAGACAATGGTATGATTTTGTTGTTCTTATTGCATGGACATGACTTTAAGAGAGTTAAAAAAACTCATCCTACTTTTATTGGATATTTACTGAGGCTTTGACTTCATTTTGTTGTAGAATTTTGCACAATTTCTCCATAAACCATATTTGTTGCACTTAATATCTAGTCTCAACCGACATTTGTAATGTGGATAATTTGTCATCTTATAATGAGGGCAAGCTGCATAGTTTCCTTCCTTGTTAAATTTATTCTAATCTTTTCCACATGAATTTTCAGCTTTTGCTTGAAGAGTACCCTCCACCAATTCTTCATTTCTCATCGTTTTCCTTTGCTCTTCAGCCAACAATGCATTTGCAAGTTATGCAAAGGATATGCTTAGCAGATCCTTCAATTCTTCTAGTGGGATTTTATATTCATATTTTTCGAGCAAGGTTACAAGAATTTTTTAAACAATTCTTTCATCATAAAATTCCTTACCAAGTACCCTTACCTTATTTACTATACCCAGCAGCTTGTGAGAGTAGTCTTTAACGGTTTCAGTCTCCTTCATTTTTAGCATTTCAAACTCTATAATTAAGTTGAGTACTTGCATGTTTTTTATTCTTTCATTACCTTGGTACTCCTTTGTAAGATAGTCCCTAATGTCCTTTGCTGACTCCAAGTTTATAATTCTTGAAAAAATGGTACTTGAGACAACAGAGAATAAGCACGCTTTGGCTTTGGATTTCCTAATTTTCCTTTCCTTGTAAGTCTTAAGCTGAGCTACTATCAGATTTGTAGGCAAAGAAGGCACATCATAGTCTTCCTCTATAACTTCCCAAAGGTCTAAAGCTTCAAGATATACTTTTATTTTAACAGCCTAAACTTGGTAGTTTTCACCATCAAACATTGGTTGGGAGAAATTGGTTTATGTTTCCATGGTTGAAGGTGTTTGTGTTTATAGGTGATTCTAGGTTGGAGGTTTTTCACTCAACTCATGGGTCCCTTAAGAAATAGGTTCTGATATCAATTGTCATTATTTAAAAGAGAATGAAGAGAGGAAGAAAAAATAAAAGTAAGGAATGAAAACTCAAATCCTTAATTCATAGTCTAAATTGCAACAACTTATATAAAAAAACTAAAAACCAAATCACTAATTAAGATTAAGGTCCTAAAAATATGGAAAATCAAAATCAAATCACTAGGATTATGGAGTTACAAATCAAGCATGATCACAAAATCAATATTTAATCCCACTTAATTGAAAACTAAATAATATAAAATCTTCAAACTAACAAACTTATATCTAACCGATCTCATTGAGTAGTATAGCAGCATCACACTAAGGAGCTATCTAACAGCACGGTAACAACATTGGATTTACAAGTATCTAAGACATATTCCAACAATATGAATATGATAGGAGAAATGATGCATTAAGTTTCTGGAAGATGAAAATAAAAAAGGATTGCAAACAATATCAAATCTAACAACAATAATACGTTCAAAGAAAATGCATGAACTATCAAAAGCTCAAAGCTTTAGCTTGACGGTCACCATCTCCAAATTCAAAACTACAAAAATTCAATATGACTGGCTCATGCACTGAGATCAATATCACAAAGAATTCGTATCGTTATAAATGATAGATCTGCATAAGTAACCAAGATTATAGGAAAAACAGAAAATGGGTTCATGGTGGTGCATTCAGCTGTTAACAATTGTCCAATTAGAAGAACAACATCAAAGTACAGATCAATCTTTTCCTGGAAACACCTCACAATATATCTACATGATGGGGAAGAACTGAAAGAATAAAAAGAATTTTATTCCTTGTAGGCCTAATGTATGGCTGCTGACATAGAATTTCTCTCTGACATCATCTGAACATTCTGCACATAATAGCTTTAGCATCATTTTTTTAATTATTCTAGTATCTGAATTGTTCCTACTCTTTTTTATTCGTACGTACTGATTGTGGTAGCCCGACATAGCTGCGCCAGGTGTAGACATCTTAGCTGCATATCGACCAGCCAACGATGAAAATGATAATACATATGTATTGCTATCAGGAACTTCAATGGCTTGTCCTCATGTAGCAGGAATAGTAGCTCTCATAAAATCAGTATATCCAAATTGGTCTCCTGCAGCCATCAGATCAGCTCTTGTTACCACAGGTCAGTAAAATTCAAAACCAAATTATTCACTTGTTTCTGAGAATGTCATAGACCATTTGCAAATTGTATTAAAGAAAATCTAATCATACGAAATGCAGCTTCACAAACGGGAACAGATGGGATGAACATATATGAGGATGGCTCCACTCGGAAGCCAGCAGACCCATTTGACATAGGTGGGGGACAAGTGAATCCAGAGAAAGCAATGCATCCTGGGCTAGTTTATGACATCAGTACAGAAGACTATATCCAATTTCTCTGCTCTATGGGCTACAGCGCTTCATCCATTAGCAGCTTAACCAAGGCTACCATAAACTGCAATAAGAACAGCCACATTAAACTGAATCTGAATTTCCCTTCCATCATTATTCCAAATCTTACAAAAAAAGTAACGGTGAAAAGAAAGGTGACGAATGTCGGGCCTGAAAATTCGGTGTACAAAATAATAGCGCAGCCTCCGTTCGGAATAAGGATGACAGTGAAGCCTAAATTTCTAAGTTTCAATTCGACCATCAAAAGTTTTTCCTTCAAAGTTACATTCTTTTCAACTCGGAAAGTGAAGGGTGATTACAAATTTGGGAGTCTGACATGGACCGATGGTAAGCATTTCGTTAGGAGTCCGATTGCAGTGAGGATTGAGGAATACTAAATTATAAGCCACAAAAATCCAGGGACTCTGTAACTCTGTTTAGAGAAATTCTTCCCTGATTAGTTACGCCAATCCAATGATCATATAATATGCATATTATCTTAACCATATTATTATATGATTATATTCTTATAATTAGATTAGGTCTATTTAATAATTTTTCTTCAATTTAGCCATTTTCAACTAAAACTCTTTTCAAATTGAATGTTATAAATTAAAATATGTATATTTCTTTTTCAAAATAAAACAGGCATAAATAGTTTAATCCGCAAATTATAAAATGGACTTTATCCACTTTATATGGTGGACCAGAAATCCATTGTGTGTAAAATGCAGTAATAAAGTTTTAAAAAATGCCGTAATAATTTTATAAATAAAATAAATTTACAAATTCATTATGAGGTAACTACAAGTGATAAATTAATGACTGTTCATTTAAAATTCAAGTTAATTAAATGTTTATCGAGTGTTACACTTATAAATCATATGATTTAATATGTAATTTATTAGTTAAAAAATTTAATGAACATACACTTACTATGTAATGAACATATATGATTTAATTTGCAATTTATTATATAAATTTTATGTGAAAAATATAACTAACATTTAGTTACTATACACTAAATCTATAGTTACTAAGCAATGAATCATATAGCTTAAATTTTTTGAAATTTATTATATGAATTTCAAGTAAAAATATAATGAATCTGTAGTTAATAAATGATGAACCTGCAATGAAAGTCCATATATGTCCGGAGCCCTTAGTCCATCCCAAAAGGCAGATTGATGAGGGGGAAAACTTTAAACCCATATAAACCAAAGACAATCCCCTCAGCTAACCGATGTGAGATCTTGGCACTGGAAGACTCCACCACGCTCTGCTTGTCACATCCTATGGACCGACTGCCAAGATTCTGATGCCATGAAAACCCATATAGACCCAAGGCTCTTAGTCCACTCCAAAAATCAAACTAATGAGGGAGAGAACTCCAAATCTATATAAACTACAGACCATCCCCTCAACTAACCGATGTGGGATCTTATGCTTTAATAATATTAGAACCTTAGCAGCCGGTCTGTAGAGTACAGCAAACGGAGCGTGATGGAGTCTCCTAGTACCAATATCTCACATCGATTAGCTGAGAAAATAGTCTATGATTTATATGGATTTGAAGTTCTCTTCTCATCGGTCTACCTTTTGAGGGTGGACCAAGGACCTTGGGTTGCCACCATATATTTTTAACTTTAATAGATATAATTGGCCCAAGGAAATCCATGATATAACAATTCAGTTTTACCGATTAGGACCTTGAAAAACATGGATAAGCCCATTGGCAAAATTGCATCTTAGCCCAAATCAACAGCGTTCTGATTTCTGAGACATGATCGGAGTCCACAGTGGCAATCCTCGAGTATGAATTAAAGTCGAACGGTGCAGATGGAACATATCCCCTTAACGCGGATCGAACATTTGCAACCGTGGATAAGGAGTTCATCCAATGGCCACAAAGGAATTTGAGAAAAAACAGAGGAAGGCGGCTCCTGTTTGGCGGTCAAAATTTCGGAAAATTTGAATTTTGGGACGCAAACTCGGTTGCTATGAAAACCGACCCACATCCATTTCAGTTGTATTCAGACGATTAACTGAATTGAATAGACAGAAGAAGAAGAAAGAATGTCTGGGAGAGGAAAGGGAGGGAAGGGGCTGGGAAAGGGAGGAGCGAAGAGGCATAGGAAGGTGTTGAGAGATAACATTCAGGGAATAACAAAACCCGCCATTCGTAGATTGGCTCGTCGAGGAGGTGTCAAACGTATCAGTGGTCTTATCTACGAAGAGACCAGAGGTGTTCTCAAGATATTCCTTGAAAATGTGATTCGTGATGCTGTCACTTACACTGAACATGCTCGCAGAAAGACTGTCACCGCCATGGATGTTGTCTATGCTCTAAAGAGACAGGGTCGCACCCTCTACGGATTTGGTGGTTGATGTTTTGTACTTGGTCTTCTGTTACAGAGTTGAGTGTCTCTTTTCTTTTTAAATCTCGGTAGTAGATACCAAGGGTCATTGTTGACAATTGGAACCATTTGTGACAAATTTGGGTCATTTTGTTCACGCCTGTGCTTTGACTAATTCAAAGGCTTAACTGCTGATGCCTATCAAACGAATGTAAAGCTGCCTTGACTTGACAATTCGTAATGATTCAATTTTATTGTTTTTGGTTCTCTGCCGAAAATGCGTCTGATCTTATGTTGACAAAATTTTATTTATTGTTTTTGATTCTCTGCTGAAAATGAGTTTGATCTTATGTTGATCTTTTACATCAAGATGGCTGGGTCCTGTACTATATGAATCCTTATTTGTTTCTCATAACGCTGTAAATACACGCAACAGGTATTGTTGTTTGGACGGCATTTGTCGGACTGTGGACAAAATAGTTTTCATTTGTACATGAATGATGTGCAGTGTTGATGTTAGAATTTTATTATTTGTTGGTAAATAATACTAATTTTCTGTCTTATGCTGACTGTCAAGACAAGTTTTTATGAATTCACATGTTCTGTAATTCTTTACTATAGACAAGCTAAGCTAATTCTAAGTGTAGTTCAGCATCATTTAGTCGAAATTTGTTTTTAGCTCTTTCTCCATCTGCTATCCAATTCCACACGTAATCCCCTAATATCATTTTACAAGGAATTAATATAAGTAGATGATGAATTTGCATTATCCTATCATTTTCCAAAATTGTTTCTGCCACTAGAGTATAATCATTCTGTGGCTGAAGGTGAACAGATTCTGATTTAAGAAACAAATTACTTTCGTTAGTGGTGGGAATGATTTTAGGTAGCTAGCCCTGGCCCAGCACATCTGATCTGAATATTTGGCAGTGGATAATCAACACCAAATCCATCAGCAGAAATATATTCAGCAAGAAACAAATGAAGATGCAGCAGATAATATATCATTCCTAGGAGTAATCCAGGGAGAGCTTGCCGTTAAAAGTGAATATGTTATCTGGAAACAGCATGGATCTACATATCGGGCAGGTAATCTGTCCGATATCCACCCAATGATCCAAGCACCGTTTGTGAAACACATGACAGCAGTTGCACAGCTCTCTAATTTCATCTGTGTTGTCTATACAATCTAAACACACACAGCACATCCACACTTCCTCTGCATTCTGCCCCAATCTTTTAAGGATGCTGCTGAATTTTGTCACTCCAAGTCTCTTCTTGATAAGGGCTGTTACAACGTCCACAGGGACGGGCATTAGCGTTGGGCTTAGCCTGTCCACGATCACAAGAACGTAATCGCTGTTCTCATCCTGCAGGCTACTATAAGCTTCTTCTGTTTGCTTGAGCACACGCAGATGAGTTAGAGCCGCTGTGAACAAAATCTTTAAATAACATATCAGAATTTGAAGCAATTTGATTCCAAGACATGTTGGCATCTTCACGGAAACACAGGGAAACCCCATTTATTTCTAAAGAGAAAGGGAAAGGGACTCACGGGTTTAGTAAAGTGGATGAGCTAGTGGAGTTTATATAACGAAAAAGCACCACAGTAACATGATAAGGCTGGCGTCTCTTATTTTAGACAGTTGTTTTGTCCTTGTGTGGACTATGCTCACCTTTTCTCTTTTCTTATAAAAAGAAAAGAAAAGAAAAAGGCACAACAATGACATGTGCTTCTAGAAGCTGTGATTGTAAGTAATTTGTCACAAAGTAACATTGGTTGGTTTTGGGTGGCACTTGGGAATCTTTGGCCAAATTATAATTTAATGAAGTTTTCTCTCTTTTTTTTTTTGCTATTTGATTTTTTTATTCTATTTAATTTGTTTTTATGTAATTTTTTATATTAATAAATAAATATATTTTTAGTTGATAATGTGATTTTGTAATAATTTGATTTATAAGAATAAATTCTTATCTAAAATTGTTTAGCGAAAAAAATGAGAATTAAATACTTTTTTATGCTGCCGCATGTAAAAATAACTACATGGACTTAGGTTTATTGTATAACAATTCGAATCTTTGCTAGCTGGCCTTGTAAAAGGTAAAGACAATTGTTGAATAAAAGAGGGGTTTGTGTTTTCTTGAACACCAGCAGGAAATTTAGGAGCATACGGTGGAGTTTACTCCTCAGGCTCAGATCCGGGTATACCATACAGAGCCTCCTTTATTTGTCTATCTTTACAATCCCTGGTACGACAACTGGACGTGATTTGGTTTTTTTCGTTGGGCTCAACGATTTGTGGGCCACACATTAATTATCCAGGCCCAATTTAAGTCTGGCAGAGTTTAACTTGCTCTTGGAGATAAGATAGTTCGTAGATTGACAAGAGGGGTTTTATCCGAAACTTTCTCCTCTGCTCACAGTAGCATCGACTGCATCGTCTTTCTCCTCGCGCCCCCACCCCCCCTTCTTTTGTCTTTCTCTAGGTAACCATGGCGTCATCTTCTCTGTCCACCTATTATCCTCTTAGCTCTTCTCTTTGGAAGATTAGTAGTAATAACAGTAACAGTAATGTTAACATTAACCTCTCCCCTTCTCTTTTAGCTTCTCCCATTAGCTTGTCTTCAAACCCCAAGCTTTCTTTTCGATTCTTTGAGAATAAAACCTCCCTATTTCTTCCCTCACCGCCAAGACGTCTCTCGGTTATCGCTATGGCTCCGCCGAAGCCGGCTGGCAAGTCCAAGAAAGGTATGTGCATACCCACACAACCGGCAATTAAAAAATGTTGTCTTTTAATTTTCCTTTCTGAACCTATTATTCCATTCCATTTTGGCTGTGTGTTGCAGTGGTTGGATTAGTAAAGCTGGCTCTGGAGGCAGGGAAGGCAACCCCTGCTCCTCCTGTCGGGCCAGCCCTTGGTGCCAAGGGCGTCAACATTATGGCTTTCTGTAAAGATTACAATGCTAAAACAGCTGATAAAGCCGGTTATATCATTCCTGTTGAAATTACAGTCTACGATGTTAGTTCCTTCGGTTCTTCCTTGTTAATCGCTTTTTGCTTGTCCACTACCAATTCAATAGTTGAAGCTTTGTTTGGATTTTGACACACTTGTATTTCCGATTTTGTAACTTTGTGTTAATTTACTTTCAGGATAGAAGCTTCACTTTCATTTTAAAGACGCCACCTGCTTCAGTTCTACTACTTAAGGCTGCAGGTACCCTTGCATTATATTGCTCACCAACAGTTTGACATTTTTCCCTCTAACATAACATGTCTACTATTTTGCCCTTAGTTCCTTTCCTTTCCTATCCTTTCTTCTTTTAGCTGGCCAATTACGCACACAGCTAGAATCTCAAAATTCTTTGACTTCTTAAGTTTGCCTATGAGTTATGACATTACCTATATTTGTAGATTCCTCTTAAATTTTATTGACAAAATGTTATCTGCTTCTGGCTTTTCTTTTCTTATATAAGACGCTGTAAAGTTTTGGGCTTCCATGAAAGTTGTTCTTGTCACACCCGTCAATCTAAAATCTAATCTACGAGCAAGTTTTGAAATTCCTTCGAAAGGAGAACTAAACCATAAATAAATAATAAATATATATATATGAAAAAAAAAATCTCTATGGTATGAGACTTACTAAACAAAA